>CM037074.1:68821441-69018681 GCA_020882685.1 Aphelinus atriplicis | reverse complement strand
CTCATTTTTCGGGGAACTTCTCATTTCTCATTCATTCACCCATACCCGAGTGGTGGGGGTACCCAGAAGTGGCGCGTGAAAATCCTGCCGCGCTGACTTCAAAATTGGAGCGGTAGCAAAAATGATAATATCTCCGCTCTTATTTATCGTAGCTCAACATTTTTTTTTTTTTAAATTGGGGTATTTCAACGAGAAAATAACAATGGCGTCATCAAAAAATTCAAAAAACTATACCGTACCATGATTAAAACTCAATTTTCATTTATACTGTTGTAAACTAAAAAAATTACCTGTACAATCACTTTTTAAATGTTCATGTCTGTTTAGTATGAACTATTTGAACATGTGATTATGAAAACCTTGGCTGAGAATTTCCAAATAGTACAGCTTGCCTTCGGCCGGAAGAGAAATATAGGTCAACCCACGCAAAAAAGGGACCCAGGTCATTTTCCGAGGACTGGCTCAGTCCCTCCTCTTTCTTTTGTACAAGACACAGGCTCCGCTTGGAGTCAAAATTCTGGTAAAGCTGAGACCTCATTAGTCAATCTTTGATTGTCAATTGCAAAGAAACTATCAACATTTTACCTATGGCTTTTAGGATGAATCGAATCATTGCATCAGTCTCTTTTACCCATTTTCTTCCTCGGCGAACTTACTGGGATACCCTGTATATATCTATATATATCTATCTATACATACACACAATATATATATCTATATATATATACATATGTTTATTACGTCACTTTCTTCGTTTTATCAGTAGGATTATATGATATTTTACTATCTGTATCTATATATATATCCTCGCTTTGCTCGGCGGCAAATCTCCCACGTGCCTAGAATTCGTCTTTTGGTCTAGTATCGAAATGTACTATTCCAGCGCCAATGCGAGGAGGTGGTGCGAGAAAGTACTTTTCCGCGCCAGTGCGAGAAAGTAGTGCGAGAAATTAAAAATATATGAATGCACTGCGAGAAAGACATAAAATTTACTGTCATCGTATTACGAAGCCACGTATAATTTTAGATTTTTGGGGATTCTGCCTAGCAGAGAGACCAATGCATTTCTATGTACGAGTGTCATTCATCCATTATCATAGTCAAACTTTTCGCACTTCGATACGAAAAATAGTATACGCAACTCGTGCGCACGTAGGTCAATCCAGAACTCGTGTTGTCACCCTCGCTACGCTCGGGCGCCAATCTCCACTCGTGCTGGATTCACCTACTTTGCGCACTAGTCACGTAATGTACTATTTTCTCAATCCGTATCTCTGCGTATTTTCTCGCAAAGGAGAATTCCTCTTGAATCAGGAATATTAGGATTAGCACAAATATATTGATCAACTCTACCTACAGTATTGTTTTTCTTTCCAGGATCTATACACATTAGAATATGGCTCTGTGGTAAGCCATGCTTCTGGGATTCTTTTGAATAAATGTAAACATTTACTGTTCCAAACAATTTTACCCAGGAAATTAATAACTATCGAAATGTCCATAAATCTGAATGAGAACCTAACTTTGTTTTGTGCTCCATTTCTTTTCTCTCTTTCTCTTCATGCTTATTTCTTTTTCACTCTTGTGTCTCTTTATTATATATGATCTGAATTGGAAACTAAACGATTGTATATCTGATCCAGAACCACAAGTCTATAAATATGCCACAACTATGTTACTTGACAATGGACAATAATTTCGAAACGACCAATCAAAACTCGAAAAACACCTCAGGCTTCAATTTGATAATGGCGGCCTCCAATGCGATATAAATCGCTATTTCTCTTTTGTACTTGGAGTATTTAGAATAGTAGAAGCTGTTTAGCACGCGTACCGCGTGCGCGTAGTTCTTATGGCCAATATGGCTGTATCTCTCGACCAATCAGCAGAGGTTTTGGATGTACTGAAAATGGCAGCCTCCTTAACCTCAGCTCGATTGGAAACTGTTTCTTATAGGTGGAATCGCTGTACTATAAAGTCATACTCCACAGAAAAAAAGTCAAACATCTGGTATGTATAATGAGAAAAGGTTAACCTCTCAAGCATGCAAATAGATGCAATCATTCACTTAGATGGTCTAACTCATTATTATATCGCTCATCCATTTACAGAACCGGAAATCATCGATCAATATGGAAGAAAGGTCAGAAATGAGAGGCCAGCCAGGAGCAACAGAACGAATATCGTAAGTCGACAATTATGAGAAAACATATACCCTCACGATAGCTTCTAAAACATCAGTTTACTCTAACTGTACAACTTTTCTGTGAATCAAAATAATAATGGGAAATTTGTATGGTGAACGATATTTTATTGATCCTTTTGAGCTTCTCAAGTCAACAGAAATAATCAAAATTGTCAAACAGCGACAAAGTAGAGTCTTCCCCACATGAGTTCCCATCGTTTAGTCTGACAAGGAGAGGATCTTACCTCCGGGTGTCCAATCACGATGAAACTTTGTGAGATGGTCCATGGGTAGCCCAAAAGCTTATATCTACAGCTACAAGGTCCAACGTTTCGTTTTCTTGGAGATATTCACGAGTAATACTTGGTTATAGCCATGTACAGTATATCTATAGTTAGGTTTTTGGAATATATAGATATAATGTGCATGCGTAAAATCAAAAATAATTCATTGAATATCTTTGGGAAAACGAAACGTTGGACTGCGTGGCTGCAGATATAAGCTATTAGGCTACTCATGAACCATCCCACAAAATTTCGTCGTGATTGGACACCCGGAGGTAGTGTTCTCTCCTTGTGAGATTATTATTCGGTAATCAACATTAAATATTACATTTTTCACTCCATAAAAGTTGGAGATCCTGCATAAACTATCCCCGCAAGAATGAGCTGATAGTGCTGTGTTTATTCATACATCCCATAACATTGGTAAGTATAGCTATTTTTATATTGTAGCGTACACCCACCATAATTCAAACACCGACTTGTTCACAGTTAAAGATATTGATGGTAATTCTGGATTCTCAGTAGTGGCTAGCCAAGCCTTACTAAGGATAATTTATAGTAAATTGCGCGAAACTTTGAAAATTCACACATAATTGATATAAAGTATTTCTGACGGTATACCATTTTCAACGTACGAAATTGTAACATCTTACTATTAATGAATTGGAGTGAGAAATATTCAGGTGACATAGCTCGAAAATCCATCAAAAGAATGGACGCTGCAACAAAACCTCGATTTCCGGTGGTCTACACAAACATGGGAATTGGAAAATATATTCAAATTTGACTAGGTATCTTTACGTTATAGGTTTCAGCAATTCGCCTCATGGAAACCAGCATATTGCCTGCTTCTGATGTTCGATGGTTCACAGTCGAGACTTGGTTTAATAGTAGCACCGATTATAAATCCAATGAAGGAAAACGGCTTGACGCGAAGAAAACATTTGATAGTAATGAATCAATGTTGGTAGCCTTTGGCGTATACGTCAGTATATGCTGCCTTTGCGGCTACTTAGCGGTGTATGTAAAGAGAAGTATCGAAAGTATCCCATGATCGTAGTACGTTATCAGACAGCTGGTACTTATCGATGAATTTGATAATTTGCACATAATATAATTCTGATTTTTTTCACATTACGTGACTAATTCATATAATTTTATACTTTCTATTCGATCACTGACAGTTGCGTAGTTGTTTGCAGTAAATCTCACGATTGAGTAGTTATTCAACAATAAGTCAACTGATCTAGTAAATCTGAAAGGTTGAAGAGTTGAGAGCGTTTATAAATGGATTTCTCAAACGTTTGGCTATGGGTCATTCAATTACGAAGCCGTGAGCCGTTCAATAAAGGACGTATCTCGGACGATCGCAAAAATAATGTCGCAGCTCGCGGAGACTAGCGAATCAATATCGAATCTCACTGGTTGAAAATTATAACCGATTATAACCGCAAATAAATCTCAAGCATAAAATTAAAACTCGGCAAACATAAAAGTAAGAAGGTCTTATTCATTACATATTTTGCTCGCGGCCATTGAACAATGAAACGATCATGGACGAGACTCAAAACATGAAGCATCTGTATTTTTTATTCGTTAGTCAAAAGCACAAAAACGATGGTCAAGAGCCTATCTGGCATTTATATACGTGGAATCACGGTGGCTCTGTTGCAGTCGCGAGCGGTTAGAAACAGCAAGTTACAAGACGCAGTTCACAGTTGATCTTCTTCGTCTCTCGTTATTGGCTTGTAGTTTACATTCAATGAACTGGCTAGCCACAATCCTATGTAATGCTCACGGCGGAACGTGTTTTTATTTTTGCTTTCTATATAAAACTGGCCCTACAGAGGTGCAGACCGGGAATTAAATCCCGACGCTCTGGGCGAGAGTCCAGAAGTCTTATCCACGAATAAAGCTACCGGCGCGCGGCGACTCATTCATCAGAACCGTTTGTTGTTCGATATTTCCAACATGCACTAGGAAAAAAACTTTGCTTCGCAAAGCGAAGCTTTGGTCTTAGAATAGCTTGTTTATATCGATATAATAGGAATTTATCTTCATGTGTGAACTGCATTACTTAATTTTAATGCATTAGTTAATTTCAAACCACTGAGATACTTTCTTACTCCGCAATTCTCCGAGCTACGATATTATTCTGCGCGTCCCTCCGAGATACGTCCTTACTTTGCGCTAGCCCGAGATACGTCCTTATTTTCCCGCGCTCCGGCGTCCCGCGAGATACGTCTTTATTATTCTGACTCCCGGGATACGTCCTTATGGATAGGGAGGATCGAAATGTATATTAATTCATACAATTACTTACTACTTTTTTCTGGCAAGATAGATGATTAATGATTTGTATTTCGTAGGCGTATTTTTGCGTTATTTCCGAAAACATATTATATGTATGTCAGCTCGATCGAAAATCAAAGTCACTTTGATTTGATCTCTCACTTGGCAATGGAGCACACACAAATTGGCAGCAAACATGTACGTGGAGATGGCAGAAGAGTTCATTCAAAGTTGGAAAATGAGTTGTGAATCCGGGGGAAACTTTGCTAGCCAATACTATCTTCAATCATCGTTTGCGTTGATTAGAGGAAGGTTATATAATATTCGACTATAGTACGACTAGAACCTACAAGGCTTATGGTTTATCAAAACACCAGAAGATAGTCTATACAATTTCGTAGTCTATATTTTGGTTTTATATTTGATGACAACCCAATACGTAATATTTTCAACCCTCAGTCAATTTCTTACTCCTGGATGTGGAAATTTCAATAACTCTTTGGGATACTAAAATCAAGAAGTTTTGGGCCATTGCCCTTGGGCCACCACACCATTGTGTCGATTGTCTATTTATAAGTCTTCACACCGAATAAGAGTCACCTCTCGATCACATGAAATTAATAATGCGGCCATTCTTGAAATTCCATCGTAGCTCTTCCAATACTATATGGGAATGACAAGTGCCGGGAAATATGCGAGACTTCCAATCTAACATTCTATATTTTTGTTTTCAGTATATCATCCTTGGAGTACCCTTTGCACTGACACTTTTGTATCTTGGTTTGGTCAACAACTCTTCGTATGCGCAACTATATAAACTCCACGAGGATCATGCAAGCACTCTCGGAAGCTTGATAAGAAAAAACGGTTATCAAAAACCAGAAACCAAAAGGGAGCTGCAGGATTTCAACATATTTTTCAAGCAGGTGTAAGTTGAAGAACTGTACACATCTGCAGTCGAGTATATCGAATCAAATTTACGTAATTTACTATAAGCCTTATTTAGCCGACTGAGAGAAAAAAGGTTCGATATCAGATGAATCAAAACGATTCATGGCTCTTTTTTCTCCAACCTAACGATTATCGTCTCTTGGACATGTACCAGGATTCATGACTCTGGTGACCGCGAACGGTTTTATTAGTTCACACACAACCAACCAACCAACCAACCACACACACACACACACACACACACACACACACACACACACACACACACACACACACTCATGTATATTAACAGAATGTAACAACTTTATTCTGCGATCACAGATTTTTTCTGAATAGGATGAGGAAATTTTGAAGGGACATCGATCTACAAATCGATAATACGTCCGGACCTGAATTTTTCTCCTAAACGGCTCTTACTGTTCTGACACCTGAAATGGTACCTCTTTCCTCTCGGCTGACGACTAACATTACTCGCGATTTTAGAAGTATTATTGAACCAAATCTGCTGTTGATTTCGAATTAAATTTTAGTTCTATCAGAAGAAAACATCATTCAGTATCATCAAAGATTGCCATTTATATTAAAGCAATATTGTGAGCGTTGTTTTTTTGTTTCACAAACTATTGTAGTGGCAATGTTGCGGAGTCGATGGCCCTGACGACTGGGCAGTAACAGGGATACCTTTTGGCTGCTTAAAAAATGTATGCATTTTTCTGATTATTTTCTCAATGAGATCATGACAAACCTGAGTATTATAAAATATTTTATGGTATAGTCATCAAACGCGAATTTCACTCATCGATTTCAGCGCGTAAAATCGCATTTTAGGTACTAGTACTCTAGTAATGGGGCAAAAGCACTATGGCGTAAAAACGCATCTAAAGCACGAAAATCGATACGTAAAATGAGGGTTTATAATCACGTATACCATAAAGACTATAACACACCAATACACAATTGAAATGAAAATTTCAGGAAACATATTCCAGAACTATTTCTCCAATCATTAACTGATGAAACATTGTAATATTTCGTTCCAGCCTACATTGCTTACAAAAGAACAATTACAAAAAGTTCCGTATTATCTCCCGCGCAGAGATGCTAACAAAATGCCTTGCAGATTGGTCGTTGAATTTTTTATTAATAAATACCAAAAAATTTATTACTCGTCCAATGTTATCTAGCGCCGTTTTTTTTGGTACGTATTCAGCTGTATTTACCCGAATGGGCTTGGATAAATTTAAAATGACAACGACATTTGAGAACACAATTTTTTCACTGCAGATTTCAGGAATAGTGAACGCCATTTTGATTTTGGTGCTGAAATTGTAAAAGCTGGACTCTAACTGAAAGGGACTCACCATCTGCCATGACCTGGCATCCAGAGTAGAAAGGGGGGGGGGACTGACGCATGTGCACACCAGAAAACGGACGCGAAACTCATCCTACCCTTGCGGGGTTCTCTTAGCGATTCCTAATAACATCCAGAAAATAATCCTGCCACGGCGAATAAAATCAAATGTATTATTACAATAACATTTTCAATAAACGAGAGGAAATCAGCGTATTCTTGGCGAATCTTTGAATTATAAATATGTTCACAATTCAGTCACAATATTATTATAAAAATCAAATTTTATTTTTCATTCCAACACTGCTAGACTTCACCTTACATGTTATTGTTGATTAGTAAAGATTATATTGGCGTCAATGTTATGATTGATATTCCCAATGTTTATGCGAAATCATACAGATGATGGGTATGGTTCAGATATACTGTGTTTCTCATATTATTTTCGACGGTTTGCTGAGTAAGATTATTATGGTTATTCTGATCTTCAGTAATCTTTTCAATTACTGAATAAACTACTATGACTATTGCTAGAGTTACCAATGCAGCTGTCACGAAAGGCGAGGCCGATGGTAAAATAAAATGGAATGCCATAGTGGAAGGCAGAGCTTTCAGAGCTTGGTCAAAACTGTCCCAGATACCCATTTGGTTCAAATCTTCTTTTGATCTCGAACTCAGATTGTAAAAACGAAAAATGACACTCTTTATAAATTAGCATCTTTTAAGCTCAAGAAATCGAGACATCTCATTCAATAAAAATCTGAATTTGCCGTTATATATATTTATTTTAATTCCTTCGAGAATGTATTGATCGTCGCGCGATAAACTATAAAACACGTACCTGTAATTACGGGTCCGGATAAGTGCAGGTAATTCTCAATTTCTCAATGACTCAGATGAGTATTATGGCAAACATAATCGCATGAGGGTCTCGTTAAGGGGGGATATACAGTTAGAACGAGAAAAAAACTCATAAAGTTTTCGAAAATCGTTATTCAAGGGTAGTTTCTAATCAAATCAATCGAAACTTTTTTACAATTATAAGTGTATCCATGTAAAATACATAAATATTTTTTTTTAATTTTTTTTAACAAAATGGCGGTCGTTAGATAGCGTTGAAAAAGTACTTCTATTTTGCTTGTGCCGGCTCTCCTGGTCGCAATTTTGATCGGAAATCAAAAAATCAAAAAAATTTACATTAATTACATTCACAGTTAGTAGATGAATTACAAAGAAAAGTGAAAAAAAATGTGCACTTTTGGCGCATCTTTTTCGAAAAACTCAATTTTTTCCCCGCCATTTTATCACATTTTTCCATATTTAATAATAAAATATTACAATAATTTTAATTCGTCTAATAGGTAATACTATAATAAAGAAATCCTAAAAGTTTCAGCTGAATCGGATAATTAGTTTTCGAGTTATCACCGGCATAAACTCAAAAAATGCAGTTTTGAGAAAAACGCGTTGAAAGTTTCAAATTATCGTTAAATCGTACTTACATTTCAATCAACAATTGAAAAATCCCTTGGAAAAAACACTTGGAGTTCGAATTTCGAAAAAAGGGTTTCAGGAGCGTATTCTACGGGAAATTTACTAACTTTTTATGAAAAAAAAAATCGAATTTTTTTGTCATTCTAACTGTATATTCCCCCTTAATAACGAGTAACGAGTCGTTATTCGTTTGAGACAATTAAACAAAAATATATTGTGACTGACAGCAGCAGCATTTTCAGGCCATTCGATGAAGATAACATGACCCGTTAGAGGAGGCAGGGGCACGTCTTTAACTTCCTTTGATTCTAAAGAGTTTACTTTCTTGAATAATATTCATAAATATTGACTCATGAAGTGCATTTACATTGTCAATATTCCAATTCACACTTCAAGTTATATACTCGTCAAGTTGGCTAATTCCAAATAATTTTAATGAAAGTATTGTCACTGTAGACACAATTCAATAAACGAACTTAAATATATTATATTTACTTATCCAGAAATGATTTTTTAACTCAGTATCAGCAGGTCATGGTTGTGGGCTACAGTGGAGATCAAGTGGAGAAATTAATCTTTTTCCACTTATCGCATAACAATGGTGTCACTCACCGTATATGTTCGTATTATATTCGGCGTTTTGTAACATTAATGTGATATTTCGGTATCAATGATTTTTTCACAACTTCTTGTATGGCTATATATCTATGTATATGTATACTTTGAATTCACCCGACAATTAATATATACCGTGTCACACGCGTCCAGGCGCATATTTGCGCGTATTCTTATATATTCTATCATTCCAAATACTTTCATGCTATTTCCAACGTACGTTGCGCCACCTAAGCGAGAAAGATCACTACGACGCGCCAAATGAAAATTTTCTAACGTAATTGGTGTCAAATGAAAGGTCTACTCAATACCTTCAAAATGAGCTAAGTTTCATTCAATCTGAACAGTATCACGCTAAGATACAGTGTTTTTAAAAAAAAACAAATTTCGGGAAAAAATTTTGAGTGTACCCAATATGGCGCTACCCTGAAAAATACTTCTTTTCATCTAGTTTGAAGTATGAAGCATGTATGAAATGAATAAAATACAAACAAAAGAGTATATTTCTGATATCATTTTATTGAAAAATACATTTTGTCTTTGCAGATTAAACCATATTACATAGACTATATGAGCTTCTTACAAGCTAAATAAAATCAAGTTTTCAGATAAAATTCATAAAAAAACGTTATTTTTGAATCAACAAAATCAAATTATGCAACATCCAATTCCAATATTAATCTCTCACATATCATGAACATTCTTTTTAGTATAATTTTAAATGTAATTGTACAGTTATATTTTCTGAATAAACCATGTATTGAATTTCATTTTATGAAAACAAAATTAAATTACAGTCTTCAATTTATTGAATTATCCATGGCATATTCGAAATTTAGATTCATACCGAACGATATGTCACTCGATTTTTTTTGGCCCAGTTCAAGGGTATTAAAAAATTCGCACTTACCTGAGCAAAATTAGATGGAGAATGAAAATTGGTGAAAAAATGGAGAAAACGAGCTGTAACAAGTTGGTGTAAGGGTTCCCAATCGGTGAAAATGTTTTCTTTCCTCATTATTTAGCATTGCCGACAAGATCCTGTGCCGCGGCGATGCTATAGACGCGTGTATATATGAAATACGAAGGGTGGCGCATATTGGGTACACCGACCTTAATATTTGTTGATTTTTTTTTTATTATTACAATCTATGCATCAAACAAGGATATTAATTGGTTACCTATGTATGAAAAGGGCCAACAGATGAATTCAAGTACTAAATTGTATGGTGCAGGATGCGGATCATTAGTCTATTATGGACCTGTTTCGTAGCTTCTCAAACAAGTGAGAGCGATAACAATCACAGAATTCGAATGCATTGAAAGATGGTATTATTGATAGGTAGACGCAGAACTCTGACTGTCATCATTTACTCTGGCAGTTTTGTTGGTGTTGCTTTCTACCCAACCAACGTAATGGGCAACGTCCGAAAACAAGCCGCCACCTGTGCAGTTGCGTCTGCGGCCAATCATGACGCCGACTACCTGTCTACCTAAGAAAAATTACTGGAAGCTTTCGACGAGCTTGAGCTTGACGTGCCGGTAAATAAAAAGAGGTCAGGTGTCCGGCCAAACTGTCTTGGCCCACCCCTAGGCAGTCACTTATCTAAATATAATTGTCAATTGATATTTGTCAATTGATCATCGGGATTACACCTCTGAGATATAAAATACTTATTTGAACTTATTAGACGTATTCGAGAATAAAATAAATCTACTTCATGGAAGGAATAAAAATTATTCAAATCTTTTTTCTCGAAATATCAATTGATAATTCATTGATTAATCGATTCTCCTGATTATGTAAGACCTGTAAATGCAATCTTGGTCAGTAATTATTAAAAAGATTTAAATAGTAACAACACTGACAGAAAAAAAGTATGTGAATCAAACTCATGTACTTTTTCCCGCTCTGTCCGATGAATTCTTCAGATTTAGATAAAATGTATTTTGAGCTCAAGTTTACAGTATATCCATAAAACGTTTTATAATAACTATAATAACAGGAGATAATCAAAAAAAATTACAGTGATTTTCAAGGCTTCCGAAATCGGGCCACAAGTGGTTCTAGCTTCTGTTCGTACATACCATGAATACAATTAATGGAGAAACAGACGCCAAAGAAAATGAATTCGATATTTTTATTATCGCGGTCAAAAAATACGGCTTTCGTCCGAGCGGGAGCAAAGTGTCAACTTTTCGTCCTGGTGTAAAGAATGGAACTTACGGTACTTCAGAACGACCCGTTCAAATTGTGAAGCTTGTCACAATTGAAGAATTTTTCACATAAACTAGTTTTTTTCATGTGCTTTACATAAAGAATTGGAAAATAATTAGGTCGTATGTTCTTATTTTTGTTTAATTTTAATTCTCTAAAAGATATGAACGTTGAAAGATTCGGCGTTTTCGATAAATATACTTCTAATGTAAATGTCGTCATATTATTACTAACGACACGAATATCATATTAGGTCGAATTTTGACTGGATCGAAAAACCAAAAAATACTACCTGATTAGTTCTTTCGATTTCTGAAATAAAAATCCGCTGCCAAGTGCCTTAGCAGTACACTTTCTCAAAGAGGCTTCAACATCACCCTTAAACACGTCCCAAACCTATATTTTCATTACTACACTAGCGTAGATACTATCATTTATTTTTCAAAAATTCCAAAAAAATTATTCAATCAGTTCAATTTGTATCGCTTCCTCAATTAATGGAGCATTCGGACGTGGTGTGACAACCGTTGCTAAGGAGCTAATAGGGAAGACTTTGTGTCCTTTGCCGTCGAAAATGATGGGAATGGGTAATAAATTGATCAATTCCAACCTTTGTAACGGTTGCTATAGGAGGTTAACAACGGTTGCTATGGAGCAAATATAACAATTCAATGTCCTTGGCCATCCAGTGTGACTTACAACTGATTTTCCGGCTTCCGAAGCAACGGTTGCTAGGGATGTAAACAAACAGTTGCCAAGGATATCAACAGTGGTTGCTATGGGAAATATCTCATCGATTCTCATTGATTCTCATAGCCCCAGTGAGCACTTATGACGATTTATGAGAAGACACGTTAGGAACGGTTGCTAGGGAAATAACCAACGGATTTTGCTGAAAATTGAACTCGGCCGAGAATTTACCGCGACTAACCTGTGTGCTAAATTTCAAGAAGATCGGACTATTCCTTCGAGAGTTATCGTGGACGAAAAAAAACGGGACGCACACACACACACATACAGAAACTTTTGAATTTCCATGTTTTTCGAACCGTAGATCACAAAAATCGAGGTTCCGAGGTCTGATTCGATGGGTCGATTTTTGCCCCATTACAAAGCTTTCTTTCTGAGAAAGCAAAACTATCGTATTCTTCCCTATTGATGCTTGTCGTTTCTGCATATCAGCTCTCCAGACCGCGCGGGTCACGCTCACGTCCATTGCTGGGACAGCATATACAATTAACCAATACGTAGTGAGGTGTAACCCCATCATCAGGCTATACGAAGACTTACTCAGGCGATACTTAATACAAGTCCAATCAAAACTCCCGCAGCTGATTATTTTGCTTTTCCGAGTAGGATTGGTGAATTTCATCATTGTAATGCTATAATCCGATAGAGAAATATGATTTCGGAACTTACGATACTGCCAAGTACGTTATATTGAATGAACAGTTGATTTGGATAAAAGTCTATTCACTCGTTTTAGAAAAATGTGATGTATAATATACGCGTGTCTACATACTTGACAATGAAATTCACGAATGATTATTTTCAAACTAAATAACTATATATATATATATATATTTTTTTTTTCAACGGTATTTTAGTAATGTTGTTTATTAGAATGACTAACAATTTTCTCGTGTGATTTTCTTTATCATGAGTGATGCACATCGCATAATTATGGTATTTTGTAAATAATAATACTATCAAAACTAGTCATTGAATCACTTCAATATTCTCATTCCTCAATCATCACCAGATACGTAGTATAGCACAATCTTTCTACGAGCAGTTGAAGATATTACCTGTTGATAATACTTAATTTCATGTGCAGATCACATAGATTTGGAAAATAGCATTGACCACGTAAACCCCTTCTAATATGCCAAACTGAAATAAATAGACAATATGACTCTGAAGAAAAAACAATTATTTAAATTGAAATTATTTTCAAATGGTGCTGAAACTGTCATCGCCACCAAGCTTTCGAATCCTTTTCGATCTATAGTTTGTCGTGTTGGAGAGGTCAAAATGTAGTCTTCGAAATCCCTCGACAAGTATAGCTGTACGATGAATAGTGTGATTTGACATACACAGTCAAGATCCGATTCGATATTTTTGTGTAAAAAATGAAACATAACGTATGGGTCGCGTCGTGCAAAGATCAAAACAATCACAGTTTTTGATTAAAATAATTGGTATAGAAGCTGGGATATCGTATGTAAATGTATAAAAATATTGGACATACTTAGACTCAAATGAACTGCACTCCAGTTTTATACACGAATTCCAGAAAGACCAAAAATTCAAAGAGCTTCCTCGTCTATTTCTTTTGATTTGTTGGATAGTTATTTCTTGAGTACTGTATGTACATTCCCTGAATCCATAACAGTATTTGGTGCTCATTAATAAGTGCATTTGCGTAACGTATTACTTTACCAACGTATATGCTGAGATTCTTAAATTATTCTTCAAATTCAACTAAATAATATTGACGAAGGTAATTTTTCACAGATTTCATTAATTACGCTTCCATCGTAAATACATTTAAAAATTAAAAGCATATTTCTCTTTATTATTGTCTTGCGAAAAACTAAAAATTCTCTAGGCAGATTGTGATTAGGATCAATATAATAAGTCTGTTGTTTTCAAAATCATAGTCATTGAATATATTGTCTTGCGTACACAGTTGATTATCACATTGAACATAAATTCAGCATCACATAAATCTTGTGGAATCTTCCATGTTTTCAGTCTTACATACATATTTTGCAAACTCGATAAAAAAAAATCTCAACCTCATCTCTACATTCAAATAATTACCTATTCTAATATAATTTTGTCTTATAATATTCATTTGATCGTCGCCTCTCTTGGAGAGGAAAGTAAAGTCTCGTCTTCTCGGACTAACAACGCGTGTCCAGCTCTCATAATATTTACCTCGCGAACCTCCATCTGCTTTTTCTTCGGTCATCGTACAGGGACGACGGAAAGCTGTGATTCTTATGCGGGTCCCAAGACGTGCTTTTCACGAGGATTATTGTCGAGCGGCTCTTGGTCACCCCGAAGATCGTTTGCTGTTTCGTCCTCGGCACCACCGTCTGCACTATCGCGTTTGAAATGCTTCTTGTGCCCTTGCAAGAGGAGGGATAGCAGATGTGGATGAACATGTTTGGCCGGCTGGACATCGATGACTTGCTGGACCGGCTGGTATTGGACGGCCGGCTGGACTTCGATGACTTGCTGGACCGGCTGGTATTGGACGGCCGGCTGGACTTCGATGAATTGCTGGACCGGCTGGTATTGGACGGCCGGCTGGACTTCGATGACTTGCTGGACCGGCTGGTATTGGACGACTGGCTGGGCCGGCTGGTATTGGACGACTGGCTGGGCCGGCTGGACTTGGACGGCTATTGGGACTACGTGAGCCTTCTTGCTGTGCAGCGCGTTGATGATTCGCTCCTTATTCTGAGCGAAGCTATCCAGAAGTCCTGGCAAACCTGCTACGGCACCTCCGTCGTTGAAAGCTGCTTTCTTCGTAATTTTGACGGATGAGCCGTATTTTGAACGTATTTCCAATCTGAAATAATCAGTGGGATATTTAAAAAACCCAATTTTCAATCGAGTGGAAATAAACTCAAGTCGTTTGAGAAAGTCTGTTTGACACGAGTGTATCGAAACTCTCCCGAAAATAAAATCTTGTGCGAGAGATGATTCGTCGCTTGGCAAACTATTATGTTATTTCGTAACGTAACTGCTGGAAGCTAGCTGATGTCCCCGGACAGAACAATTTTTATCACATTGAGGGCATGCGCCGCACTCATTGTCCCGTGCCCTTTACGATGTGCTTCACAATACTCGAACCGCCAAAATTATTTTTCAAAAGATTAAGCATGTTTGATTTACTTACTCTTTCTCGCGTCCCTTATCGGCTCCCAACGATCTTTCTTGCCTGTTAGGTGCTGGCTCTTGCAGAGTTTCCAGCTCTGTGAATAGAAACATTCAAATGTTAATACGAAATTCACGACTAATGACAGTTGAATCGTCGGAGATATACGATTTCAAAAATTCTCTCAGTATTCAAAAACAAATGAAAATGAAATTCAATGCAGGATCGGAACGGAATATGTGTTTGTATCGACAATGGAATGTAAACAGTGCCGAATGCTCACACCGAGAGCAGTTATTTACAGGGAATCATGTTGGGCTAACCAGAATCCGATTCGCCCCGAGTCTCCAGGATGCTAATCGCACAGTTTGAAATGCCAAAATGATTTTAATACGTAACGAATTTATTCACGAATTGATTGTATATCAATACAAGACATTTTAGCGATAAATCCAAGTGTTCTAGAAAAGTAATACGTAAAAATTTTGCAAGAAGCCCTGGCTATATTATCCGAAAAGTGATTTGAACAGGTAAAATAATAATAACCACTTACCCAAAGCCGGGTTGGCGTCTATGGCTGAAGCCAAAACGGTCGAGATGATGGTGCACACGAGGACAGCCGAGGAGGTTTTCATTTTCGCTTGAGTTGCCGAGAATGACTGGTACTGAATATGGGCAGCTCTGGCTTTTATCCCCTTTCCATACGCAAGAATAGGCGGTTCGGTTGCTACACCAGAATTTGAGGGGGAAAGGGAAGAAAAGGTAGACTCATCCAAGTGACAGCTATCGGAATATGTGCGAATTAATACGAACACCGAATGTTTTTCTCCCAAGTTTCCATCTATATACGCTGAAGCCCTATTCGGTCGCGAATACAAATTCAAATCTCAGATTCAGCTCGGTATTCGCCGGACCTGTTCGCACGGTATAGTGACCCGGTAGACGTAGCAAGCTTTCCGAAAACGATTCGCTGCCATTGATACATATTTGATTAGCCATAATTATTTGTTTCGAGAAGAACGTTGAAAGCTGTCTAGTACCATTTGCCAATGATAGAAAGCAATTTCAATCCATGTGCGATCTGTTACATACTTCTAAGACTAGACAATGAAAATAAATCAGTCAAAATACTCTCAGCTCTGCCGAATACCAGTGTGTTGGATACAAAGTTCAAAAGTATTCTCATCGCTTACATAGATTTCTCTAGAAGGAGAGACATATCATTTTGTAGAATTTACTATTTTCATAGTAACGCAGAGGCAGAGGGTTACATTGTACATACACAATTACAGAAGGATTTTTAAATTTTATTACTTTTTCTTGTAATTTTTTCCAATTTTATTGTTAAAACTGTCATAGTGGCCTTCCGATCCTGTGTTACTATAAAAGAAAATAGTATTCCTTATAATATTATTTCTCCTCGTATTTATATGCGATTTAATTTCCCAATGGAGAAGTGCAGAACAATCAATAACTTATCTCAAATTTTTTTCATTTGAAAAAGTATTGTATTCATCTTCTAAATTAAATCAATCAATACACTGATCTCTTCGTACAGTATAATCATTAAAAATCACATTTGGTTTCCTTCATTTTTTCAAGCTCAGTAATGAATACGAAAAGAAAGAAATATTTTCAATGTGAGTTTATTATTATAAAACGTTTTACTATAGGATTTCTATAACTTATGGTTTATTCGCGAGTGATAGAAGATGAAAAATTTTATGTTCGAAACTATATACTACAAGTGTTTACAACTTCACTTGAAAAATCCTGCACCGAAGGTGTCGAGTTAGTTTGTTTACAATCTTGAATTCAGGCTTACTTACTTACCTCAGCATTCGTGTGTAGAGTATGGCTTACAATGAATTCAAGATTTGAGAATTTATTAATGAGCATTGGAACCTCAGTCTTCCTTGGAACAGTTGTATTTCATGTCTATGAATTATATAAAATGTTTAACCAACACAGATGTGTATTTTCTTTTAACAATAAGCAGCTCAACATCTAAATCGGCATTGAATCTAATCATGAAAAAATCGCTTGAAAATTAAATTTGTAAGTGAATAATGCAATGATAATCTAATCATGAAAATGGGTAATGTATATTGACCATAAAAATAAGAAAATATCATATACCAACTGACTTCTAACGATTACAGACAAGCGATATTTTCTATTTCTCTAAGGCTTGGCTGCGATTGTTCTTTCATCAAGTTCATCAAACACTTTTTTTCTTGGTTTTCAGTTTAGTTTTCTTTCGCGGTTTGCACAGGAATTTCGTTGTACGCATTTGTTTCTCTGCATATTCTGCGATACGTTATTGATTTTATACATGTACAATATCTATGGAAGTCGCTATATACATATATCGATCTAATGCTCTGCGTATAAAATAAAAAATGATTCATTGAATATTAGACTCAGGAAAATCAATACATTTGACGAAATTCGTGTAAAAATATTCTTTCTATCCCGAAAGGAGCCTAGACGCAAAGTTTCATCAAGATCCAGCTCGCGGATTGCGTATATAGCATCTTCTTGCAAGTTCAAAACATTTGGAACGTAGGAGGGAAATTAAAATTATATTTATTTGCAAAAATGTAGTGATAAACTCTTTATTGCTCACCATCTCTGACTATATTGCTTATCTTCTTACGAAAGTACACTACATGATCATGTAAATAATTAAAGACGCTGATGGATGATATCTAGAAATGATGACTACGCGAGAATAAACGTCCGTGTATGCGTGTATGGCCGCATGCCAGTTGATCAGGCGCAATTTCGACGATACTACGGAAATATCAAGAATGAAGAAATGAAAAGTCATTAAGTTGCTTTAATCGGCATCACATGTCGACCTCACTTACTTTTTTTCACGCTTATTTCGAGAAAAATATCTGATTTAAACATCGGGAAATCTGCGATAACAAAAGAATCTATGAGCATTCCAACGTCTTTTAGATCGAAGATTTATGCCTTTTTCCACAAACGGAAAAAGATATAATCTAACAATGCACCTGCAGATTTTATGTTAGACTTTCAATCAGAATTAGTAATAGACTTGAATTTCCTAAAGTTTTATAAAAGTATTGTTCCAACGTTTCATGAGTAGATTTAGCCGCCGTATTGCAGAATCAAAATGAGATAACAAATCATACCGCTGCAACTATTTATTAACCATATATCTAATATTCTAGGTGAGTCACGTCAATCAATGAAACGCTCGTCAAAACATCTCGCATGAGAGTGAATTCCAAGAAATAAATTATATACATCACTCGCAAGTTCACAAAACTCGTCATTCGTCGAGAAAACCACTCGTAATCTCAAATAACAGAACTTGACTCCTAAACGTCTCGTCGAAAAATGAAAAAAAAAAAAACAAAAAAGACTAACAAGCATCCGCATTCACACAGTTCAGTGTTTAATCTCAAGTAAACTAGCTTTATTATTAGAGGGAAAATTGACCGTCAGGCCACAGAGTATTATCTAAACGCGAGCGGAAAAAAGTACGTTTTCCCCGCGGTATTATCACAAGGTTACGCTTTTTTCTTTACACAATCGCTCAGGGGGAGAAGACGAGCATGTCGCGAGTATCGACGCTGGATGTGGCGGACGCGTCGGCTTTGCTCTTGGTTTCGAAGCCGAAGCCACCATTGCTGCCACCCGAGGATGCGTTCGCTGAAGCCGAGGCTGAAGCAGTCGCCGAGGCATTGGCACCTCCGTAACCCTTGGAACTGGCGTTGGCATTGGCGTTGCTCGTAGCCGAGGCGCTTCCCGAGCCACTAGCGTGAGATACTGCGTTACTGTTCGCGTCGGCATTCGAGTTTGAACCTAGAATAACAAATATAAACTTTAACATTTTTCTCCTCACCGAGTGACCCTCATCGAGTTACAACAGAAACGCGAATCACAATGCATATTCGCAATGCATTTCCTGGTGCGTGCAATCAGTTATAAAATTGAACGTACCACCAAAACCTCCAGAGCCCGATCCATAGCCAGTGGTGGGGATGATGCTAGGCTGAGCGGGATTCGAGTATCCGCCAGAGCTACCACCAGTACCAGCCACGGGAATGCCGGCGGCTTTCGAACCTGAGCTCGGTTCTCCGAACTCCGGTCCTAAATACGCTCCATTCTGGGAGTCATCAACGACTACGAGGCCGCTTCCGGTAGGCTTGCTGCTCCCGGCATCATCTTGAACACCGAAGTCACTACCAAATCCCTGAGAACCAGCGTTGGCGTTGGCGTTGGCATTAGCGTTGGCATTGGTATTGTAGTTAGATCCACCAACTGATCCAGCAGATGGGACCTGCTGGTATCCTCCGATAGGATTATCAAGTTTGATTGGTCCGAGAGCATGGCCTCCGGTGGTGCTACCCCCAGTGGCACCAGCATTGGAATTCGCATTGGCGTCCGCTGCAGATTGGCCATATCCACTGTTACCACCGTAGTACCCTCCTTGAGGAACAGGCACGGGAACTGGTGCAGGAGCCGGAGCAACTGGAGTGTAAGTTTGATATCCAGAACCAGTAGCTCCAGCGTTGGCATTCGCATTGGCGCCTGCTGCAGGTTGTCCATACCCACCGGAACCACCATAGTATCCTCCTTGAGGAGCAGGCCCAGGAACTGGGACTGCTACTGGAGCTGGGGCAGGTGCTACTGGAACTGGAGCTGGGGCAGGTGCTACTGGAACTGGCACTGGTATTGGTCCTGGGGGAGTGTGCATGTTGTTTCCGGAGCCGTGGGAGCCAGCATTGGCGTTGGAATTGGCATAAGCGTTGGCGCCAGCGTTAGCATTAGAACCACTGCCGCCAGATAGGAACGGATTTCCACTGCTGTAAGGGGGTTGAACATGTTGAACGGGTTTGGGGGGTCCTCCGATCGAGCCAGTGTTAGTATTAGCACCAGCGTTTGCCGATGCACTGCTTTGAGCAGAGCCTCCACTGCTCAAAAATGGGTTCGAACCGTAATTAGGTACAGGCTGAGGGTAAGCCTGTGTGGGTAGTGGTTGAGGGCGAGGTTGCACTGGCAAGCTTTGTGGATGTGTCTGATATTGATTGCAACCGTAACTGCAACCATTTCCTGAAAAATATTGAATTTTAGTATAACGCTTCATTACTTTTTTTGTTGGTGAAAAATGAATTTACTGAAAAACTTTACTCTTGCTATGCTGTTGATCAAATTTTTCATACTAACTAGGAGAGTGCGCAGCCTATCGGTCACCTATTATTCTTTAAACTTTCTAAAATAATTTGTTGGTGTCCAAAATCCCTTGCACTCTCTTAGCGAGCAATATTGGTGAAAAAGAATAAAACATTATGGTTTTGATTTTCGATAGAAAAGGAAAAATTACTTTTAAAAAACACATTGTCTGCATACGACAGAATATTATTTTCCAGAAACCTGTATAATATGAAACAACTATAGTAATCATGATTCCAATCGATGGAGGTAAGTTACTATTGCAAATCTGAAATGAACACACTACTCATCCACTCACTCAATGCTATCCCATGTTTTAACTACTGCTACAACTACTACTACTACTACTACTACTTCTATTGTTATCGCCACTACCACTACCACTGCCTCTACCACATAATAAATTATTATTGCACAATGTATGAAATCCTTTTGATGAAGATGATGACGAATGTCCGCAATGATAATAATTCACCGTGATAACTGTAAACAACCGTCTCACCTCTAACGGGCTTTTTATCTTCAACGACGATAATGTGAACAGACGGAAGGACAATCGGTTTCCTCACTATAGTTGGAGGATCTGGTGATGGAGGAGCGAACTCAGGACGGTGTCGGTGGGGATGCTTTGGACGGTGATGTTTCGGCGGCGGTCTATCGACAAAACTTATCGGTATGACGATCGTGCCGGTTTGCTGACCAGCCTGGTTGGAGAAACCTGGTTGCTGCTGATAGTCACTGGCTCCGTGTTGCCTAATTGGTTTCTGTTGATAGCCATTGTCAACAGGACGGCTGACCGAAACGGTCGGCTCGTGCGCATAGCCAGTGGCGATAGTGTTTGCATTGGCATTGGCAAAGCTGTCGGACTGGCCACTTGGGTAGCTGGGTGGAGAAACAGCTGGCAGCTGGTTGTTGTCCACGAACTCGGGTGTTTGAACGGCTGTGCCACTTGGTTGTTGCGCACCGGTGGCGACTTGTGGCGTCTCAACGTAACCCGAAGATGGCTCATCCGACGGCTGATCGTAGCCGTAACCTGTTCAACAATATCAATAACTTGACGACGCTGTCTCGCTGCGTTCTCAGTTTGACACTAAATGTAGACAAACGGGCGCGCTGGCTCGACACAGAAAGCTCTTTCCGAGATGGGTTTGACCTGGATGAGAGTGCTTTTGGGAAAATGCTCGTTGTAGATGTGCTCGTCGACGATTCGTACGAGTGAAAACAAACGTCCACTGTCCAGCGGATGTTGGGCTTGTTTTTTTAATCACAATTTTCACTAGACATGCAGTGTTAATTTACATTACGAGGTATTGACAGTGAGCTTATTCAATATAACAATAATATTTGCGAGATTCAGACGTAACTACGAACAGGACTATATAAACATTTATACGACCTCACTAAATCTGTGAATGAAACATTGATTCATCTTTGACTTGAGCAATTAGTAAAAATTATTACAAAGTAACATCATTGTGTAACATCATCAGATTGTGCCGAGAAAATTATATGCGTAGGTTCTCTATGGCTTGCAAAATAAACTCGTTAAACATTGAGTAAGAATGATTTTTATTATTGAAGATTAACTCTCATTCTCAATAATAATTGATAAGGAACATTGATTCATCAACTAGTACATCTTTTAAATATAGTCCATGCCATTACACGAATTATCTATATATAATCGATGAATATATGAATGCCAAAATGTTAACTATACGTACAGATGAGGCACAGAGTACTCGTGTCTATGTGCGAGCTATGACTTCATTATAAATAATGTCGGTGTATTTCTAGGCAGATATTTTTTAAGGATAGTTTTCGCATTATTTTTTTTTCACTTCTGTGGGAGCTTATGAAAACGTTTTAAAATATAACTTATGATATATTGTTTGTACGCTTAACATCATATAATTTAGCTAAAAGACATAATTATATACATAAATCAATGCAAAAAGAGCAAAAACGCTTTATCGATGTAATAAGATACGGCGCATGAAATAAAAGCAAAGCACAATCACAGCGTACGACAAATAAGCGGTTCTTCCAGTTGACTCAAAGGGAGAAAGAAGAAAAGAAAAAAAGGCGAATAAGCACAAACATACAGGAAAACACACAAGTAGTGGGTGTACAAGCCGTAGGATCATCCTCGTCTAGTATTGCGGATAAATACCTTGGCCATTGGCGTTGGCACTGGCCTGAGCATTGGCCTGAGCGTTGGCGTTGGCGTTAGCACCGCCGTAGCTTCCGCCGGGGTAGTTGGTTCCGTAATTGCCTTGAGGATAGCCGGCGCCGAGGTTGCCGCCGTAGTCGCCTGCGCCAGGGTAATTACCACCGTACTGCTGCCCGCCGGGTCCCCCGGCACCAGCACCAGCGTCGGCGTTGGCGTTTGCCTGGGCACCGCCGAACCCGTAGGCTCCGGCGTTGGCGTTGGCGGTGGCGACGGCGTTGGCGTTGGCCCCGGAACCACCAGAACCTCCGTAAGCATTGGCCTTGGACTGAGCGGTGGCCTCGGCGTTGCTGAAGCCGCCCGAGATGCCGATAGGCCCTAAATTCAAGCCGCCACCGAAGCTCGTGGCTTTGCTACTTGCCACGGCCGATGCATCGGAATTGGGCTTGTTGTTGTGAAACAGGCCCAGTGGGTCCAATACGCTCGATTGGTGCCTCTCGCGGTGGTGCTCCAGAAGCTTGCCCAGCAAACCTGTTTGACAGTCGATTTTGTATGTTTAATTAACGTGCTGGGCCCCTTGCACGGGGCATCTCTTTTCTCTGGATGATCGAGGGGTGCCATTTTCTTGTAATACCTTTATATGAGCTAAGTAAATTGCTACCTATGTGGTTTGAGCATGAACAAACGTTCGCCGGGAGAACTTTTGCCTTGGCAGTGATTTCATGAACCGATTCAAAGGTTACCAGCTGGTTGTGCAAAATTATTACGACGCTATTTATTCGTTATGAGTTTTAAACGTATAAAATTGTGTTTCGAGATTTCCGTAGGCTAAACTGATGAGCCATTAGAATTGAAAATCAATATTTCTAACGATAAAACAACGTTCATTTCCTAGACTGGTCCCAACAAGTTTATCAAATCTAACGATATGAAATTTGATAAATTTAAATGGGGAAAAATGTTAAATTTCCTCTGTATCCCGGCAGATGTTGAAATTAATGAATTGAAAATTGTTCGAGGAAAAGCAAGTTTGATATATACGGAAATACTGCAGCCGCGTGGATAATCACTGCAATTAAAATTCTACACTTCAATCGAATTATCAACAATTATTATCTCGGAGAGCGTTGGGAATTATCAAACAACTCTAACATCAAGTCCAAGCAACAAGTTCAAGCTCGTTCGATTGAACATTGAGAATCCGAATAGACGATATTTGCGGCTGGTCCGCGAAATATATCACGCGAGTATTGCGTATCTTCAAATTATCTCGGAAACGGAGGGCCGAGAGGTTCATCGAGAGCCTCGCTCGGTCGCTGTTTTCTATCCCGGGAAATATGGAGAAACTCACCATGCGGTAGCGCGGAGGAAGCAGTGAGCAGAGCGAAAAGCACTAGAGGCACAAAGCACTTGAACGAGCCCATGGTGCGCCGTGGGTATGGCACTTTTCACGCTGGCAGGTTGAGCTGCGAGACGCGGCCGATTCTCACTTATGTCTTGGCTCCTCTACTCGGCTTGGCAGCCGCGAGCAAAACAGAACTGCGGCCGGTCCGGCGCTGGACATCTTTATATAGGAATCGCGCGGGTGACGCAGCCGGCCCGCACGAGTAATCTACGCCTGCGTCCCATCCTTCTCCCATTCGCCCGGTGCCTTTCTCGCATTCGTCTTTTCTTTTTTGTGTCTGTTACCTCCAACCGACTCGACCCCCAATCGACTCGACTCGAGGGGGGCGCGACCCCGATCGGGTTTGCACGAGCGACTTTTCCGATCACTCGCCGCGGTCGCTAACTGGCGGCTGGACCTCGGCTACGGACAAATTAGCTCGGGCAGCTTTCTTCGCGCGTCTCACATTTTCCACGGATTTATATTCTCTGAGAGAAATTCGGCTTGGGAATCCTACTAAGGTAGGTGTACCCAATATGCGCCACCCTTCGTATTTCATATATACGCGCGTCTAGAGCATCGCCGCGGCACAGGATCTTGTCGGCAATACTAAATAATCAAGAAAGAAAACATTTTCACCGATCGGGAACCCTTACACCAACTTGTTACAGCTCGTTTTCTCCATTTTTTCACCAATTTTCATTATCGATCTAATTTCGCTCAGTTAAGTGCGAATTTTTTTAATACCCTTAAACTGGGCCAAAAAAATCGAGCGACATATCATTCGATTCCTTGACATCCCATCTACATCATCCAATTTTTTTTTCATCTTACGCCATTCTTATCAACCGTTTCAATAGCTCTTCGTTATTTTTATCAAATGTACCGAATATGCGCCACCCCTATTTTCTTGTTCCAGCTGCTACAATCAACCCATTCATGGTAAATATCCGCCAAACAGGGTCGAAAGAAAATTTAGTTCAAGCTCTGGAGCAGGTAAAAAAAGGTGAGATATCGCAGAGGATGGCTTCGACTATATATAAGATACCTCGTCGAACATTTCAACGATACACTGAGAAAAATTTGGTTTGTAAATCCTACTATACCGTATAGTAAAGAAAAATATAGTGAACCATACTATATTTATACATGAAATTCACTATCTTATAGGAAATTATACTATCCATCTATAGTTAAATTCAGTAAACGTTAACACTATACAAAATATAGCTAGTCCCAAATGGGCTCGGACATTTTTAAAATTGAACTCTTCCATTTCAGTGAGAACATCTCAATTATATTCAAAATTATACTAAAAATAATGTTCATTAATTTGAGAGGTTAATATTGGAATTGAATATTGCATGAGTTAATTTTGTTGATTCAAAAACAACGTTTTTTCATGAATTTTAACTGAAACCTTGATTTGATTTAGGTTGTTAGAAGTTCATATAGTCTATGTAATATGGATTAATCAAAGACAAAATGTATTTTTTAATAAAATGATATCAGAAATATACTCTTTTATTTGTATTTCATTCATTTCAGACATGCTACTTGCGACAAACTGGATGAAAAGAAGTATTTTCAGGGTGGCGCCATATTGGGTACACTAAAAATTTTTTCCCGAAATTTTTTTTTTTCAAAATGCTGTATCTCAGCGTGAAACTGTTCAGAGTGAATGAAACTTAGCTCATTTTGAAGGTATTGAGTAGACCTTTCATTTGACACCAATCGCGTTAGAAAATTTTCATTTGACGCGGTGTAGTGACCTTTCTCACTTAGGTGGCGCATATTGGGTACAGGTACCTTATATCGTTTAGCAAAGAAAAATATAGCCAATCATACCATATTTATATACGAAATTCACTACATTATAGAAAATTTTACTATTCATTTATAGTAAAATTCTGTGCACGATATCACTATACAAAATATAGTGTCTGTATCTATATTTTCATAAGATTTCAATAGCTATTTTACGAATATATAGTAAATAATCATATAACTGGCATTATAAATCCACTAACTTTTGTATAGTATAGGGGTCGCCTTTTTCCTTCATATAATATAGAAAAAATATAGTAGGGGTTTACCAGATTTTTTTCTCAGTGTAAGCCTGGCTTTCGGCTACTGTATCACGGGGCTTTTTCCTCATAGTACGCGTTGATTATCGGATAGATCGATCGGATAACTTCGAAATATTGCAATATTGCACTTTGAATTATCGCAAAGGCTATCAAAATGAACTTTCTTCGATATTCTCTATGTACCTGAAGGTACTGGTTAACTTGCTCATTCTCGAGAACGATGAGAAATAATTTTTCATTTTTATAGGAAAAAAGACATAGGTGAAATGGAAATAAGAAAACGACTATAGGCGTCTCGGCTTGAAAAATCAATTCGTTCAACATTTACTACTGCGGATTCGCAGTATATGTTCGTGTCGGCTAGTGAAGTTTTTACGCGCCTCGCGTGAGACCCAAACAATCATTAGAGACTGTGTTTTCCAAGACGGGGCAATTAGCTGCAGGTGGAGTGAGTGAGTACCGCGCAGAAAACGAAGATGAAATTCACATGTTTTACGGGAAATCCAAAGTATCAGTTGCGTAGCGTACGACTCAAAATAGATTTTTCCCAGTTTCGATTGGCATCTCGTTGTATCCCAAGATGTCATGACGCACATAGATTATGTCTCTACTTGTGCGATCCTCATTTTTCGCGTGTAGTAGAAATATCCAAACGAGTTTGAATTTGATAATTGTCGTGTGTATACCACGAACAACGGGAATCGCGAGAGACCTATTGCGAACAATCGACACATGTGTGCAGTAACGTAGCTTGTGCATAGACAAGTACATGAATAGTTCCGCGCTATTGTTCCACATGAAATTGTTCACCAAAATCATCACAAAATCATTCTCAATTAAACAACCTGCCACGGGATAATTCCTTTTCCAATGAATAATCGTGCAGACTACAACGATGTTATTGACTCGTGGCCTCAAGACTGTATGGGCCGATGCGTATGCTAGATGCATCGGGAACTGATATCGAATTTTGCTCCAATTAACTCGATGTAAACACGAGTTGCCTCAAGGAGAGGAGACACACGCAGACTCTCAAGTACGAGCGTCCGGATTACGAAATTCACTTTTCGAGTGAAGGATCGTCGTACGGGCTTCGATTTCCGCAGAAATATATCTCGGGCCGAATATATTGCGCTGAAATTAACGCGGGTTAACCCGAAGGATACGAGTGCGTATGAGGCCGTAAGCGTTCGCGGAATCGCTCTATCATTCGCACGAACTATCGTGTTCTCCATTTGCGAAACACAAGCTACGGATACAGACTCTCTCTCTCTCTCTCTCTCTCTCTCCCTCTCTCTATACATATATATATATATTCAGATTGGCTTAGGTCTCTCTTGATTTGGACTCTCCTCGAGCGTGATTCCGCTTTTTTCCTTCTTATTTTTCTTCTTCTATTTCGCTCTCCCGGGCGCGTCTTAGTTTTCTGTCGCCGCGAACAGTCCGGTTTTTCAAGGCCAGGTTCAACGACTGGCTGACTACGTGTATGCTCTCGGGCGATGTGCGCGCGTGCAAGCTTTATATTAGACACTACAGTATACATACATATACAGATGCTAATTTCTCATTTTTTATTTAACCCACTCGGGCATCGATATAATAGCAAAATCGCCAAACTCAAGTCGCCGGGCATTTTTTGCTTTTTTCTGTCATTTGTCACGCTTGCTGAGAGAACGAGTGGGCTTTCAGGATTCGAAAAATCGTGAGAAAATTATGCGACTTTCTCACAGATCGGCTGGGGAAGATGTTATTATGATCGTCGTCCAGATCGCATCGTGTCTTCTTTTTGTAAACACGCTATACTCAAAGTCGATAAAGATGTGGAGGCTCGTGTATTTTGCTTTTGCAGCGTAAACATTCCAGACGTTTTAGAAAAGTTTATACATGAATCAGTCAGATCATTCCAACGATATTTAGAAACGGCTAGTCTAACGTTTTTTCTTATACTTCGTCACCGTGATGAAAAAGGTATATATTTTGGTGCATCCGAATCAATGCTTGCTACAAAAAAGCACCTAATGAAAGAAATGTAATCGTTATACTCGTAGTTAAATAAAAAAAAATCACCATTGCCGTGTTTTTCTTTCTCTGAATTGTTATTATTACTGAGTAAGTATGGGTTCATTGTTGATATTGTGTAATAAGACTTTTTTATAAAAAAGTTTGAAATCAAATGTGATTTATAGCGAGGGATAATATAAGATAGATTGACCTTACGTACCTAAATCAATTACCGATCACAGTCTTTTGGATAAACAAAGAGTATAGCCTAAACATATGGAAGTTTTCTATTCATCGGCGAAAGCGAACGCGAGTTAGTTAGTTGTAAAACTGACCAAGATCATCTTCTTCGGCGAAACAAAAAATCTTTGCTCGCGAGCAAACAAGATACAGGGGATCGATAAGAGTTTTTATTCCGCCGACACGCCTTTTCCCTTCTGAATTCTAAATCCGAATGAAGATGCGGGGGATTCCCCCGCGCGAATCGCGCTGAAAATGCGGGAAAACCCTGAAATTGGAACGAGTCCGTTCATTAGGTAGTCGCGACGAGGTTATCGGCGTTAGTGTTTCTCGGCCTTGGCTGTATCATTTGTCGGTGGGAATCGATTATCCCACGCTCGAAGCATCTTTGCTCGTGTCGATTTTGATTTTCTAAACGGTCGAGCCAACGATCCCGATGTTCCGACGATTCATATTAATATCACTTTTTTTATAATGTATTCATCGTATAGGGTTGAGATTTGCGTTGATATTTTGGTTTTCGTATACGCTTAGCATATCAACCGGAAAACGTATAATATACACGCAACGGTCCGCGCACAAGTTGTCAAGGTGAGAAAGTGACATAATGATTCTGACGATTCACACGTTTACTGCGCGCGCGCGCTTTGGACCATTGCAACGTGAGAATACGCGTCGAATAATCGGGTTTTCCAATGAATATTCCAATTACCGGACCACTCGATCGGACATTCGGGAATCCCGTGACGGAGGAAAAGAATTTTTGTCGGTCTTGACCAACCACTTTTATTCGTGCGTACGCGTCCGAAGAGCAGGGCCAGATGACGCACACGTGTTGGTCCTCGATCTTAGGGGGGGACCGGCTGTTGATTATACCTGAACGCTCGCACGCGATGTCGCACGCGTGAACGTGACTCACGGCCGGTGCGCGCAGCCTCGCGGTAATGTATCGCGTTGATGCTTCCGACGCGATGCGAGTTTCGTACTTATTCGATCGACTGACGCAACGATGCCGCGAGCGTATTGTACGCCGGCTTAGAACTGCTTGTGCGGTTCTTTAGGACAACCTTAGGACATACGAAATTTACATACATCCTCGTGTGAAAATCGAAGCGGTTCACCTGTATCTACATATATTTTTCACCTCGTCAACTTGGAAACTCCGTTGATATGTGAATTCCGCGTAACCAAGTCGACCTTCGTTTGCGGCCGGATCAAGGATCGATTCGTCTTTGATTCTTCGACGTACGTTCAAATGAAATTTGCCCGTTGGACACAATGATCCTGAGCCCAGGGCAAACCAATCATCAAATTTTTATAAATTACCGGTCGGATTCGCTAAATTGCTTCTCTTTAAAACAATAAGACTCTTCTAGATTTCCCGAGGGTGATGATGTATCTTTATCGGACTGATTTTACGTGGAACTCGTGTCGATTCAATTGTGATCCAATATTGAAAATTCCATCAGGGGTACGACTGACTTTGAGAATCTGAAATTAGTTACCGTGTGCAAATAAACATTGATCACTTTCGCATCGTCATGTGCGCTCGGGAAATTGTTATGCTAATGTTTCGCTACCTAACTTAGGATGAATTCTATTGTTGTATAAAAATAGGAAGGATCAATCAGTCCCGATGACACGTTTAATGAGGAACTGATCGTGAGAAAAGTGTAAGCATAACATCTACTGAGATGGGATTTTCCCGGCAATTCTGTTGGAGAAAACAATCGAGTTGGAAATTATAGTTTTACAAAATTCTCTGGACTTGTGCTTGAGCTGGTATACATACCAGAAGAGGAATAACCGGGCTATATATATATATATATATATGTATAATTTATGCACAAGGGAGAGTGAATACGTAAGCTGAGAAATATTTTTCAAACGTTTATTAACGATATGTACATATAGATAGAATAACACATTACGGTCGCGTCATAATAGGCTTACATTAGAACGAAAATTATAATGAGAAAAAAAATTCATCAGCCTCCAACGGATTCGTCTGAATAAACTTTTGTTTTATTGCGCAATTGTAATGAATTTCAGAAAAATAAATGAGCTATTGAACAAACCTGTGTGAACGGGGAAAAAATATTTTTCAATCATATTGAAAGCCATTATTCTAAATTACTGATCAGCAATGTGGAAGCTTATAGGCAGTAGGAATATAAAAAAAAACTAAGTATATGGTTTAAAAAATCTATTTAGTATGACTTGGAAGCCTCTAAATGGAGTTACACATCAGTTACTTTCAACTTATGTATTGCTTAAACTTATTTTATTGTCATTCGTGAATTCATCGGATATAATACAGAACCAGTAAATTTCGATAATACCGAGACAACAAGAAGCTGACAATCTCAGATTTCAAATCAAAACACATAATACTATCAGGATGAAATTAGTTAGAACGTTGCTTTTGAGAAAATTTAATCATGCAGATTTGTATTCCATAATACTGATCCAGTATTTACAAATTAATAATTATTAACGTAATATGTTGATCCAACATAATTCACCTGAATAGCTACCTTCAGAACTTTGAACAGAAGCTTAATACATGTATCAACGCGACCCTTAATCGGTAGAACTCCATAACGCAGATATATATATTATATTGATATTGTGAATTGACTATCTCCTCATTTTACTTAGAAAAAAGCATCACTGTAATATGTGTGCCAGTGAAACTAGCTCGAGTCATGATTTTCTTGATCATTCGTTTGTTCAATCAACTTTACTTCACCATCATTATTCCTTGCATAATCTTGGAATTTCTTCATGACAATATTGATTGCGAAAAGTGCACGAATAAAACAGCGTGAGCTCATTCAACATTTCGACTTGATGCTGACTCCCGATCAAACAATGATCACTTATTCATTTTACCATATCACGAAGGAACATTTTGAGAAATACATATATATTGATTTGTGATGAATTTTTGTAACATGTAAATCGAGTTTTTACGAACATTTATTAAATCCATCCATCTAGACCGGGCAATTTGTACTCGAGTTTCATTGTTTGCAATTCAGAAACAAATATCTGAATTATATTACGTTAGCAAGAATGAGAGTGAGAGAAATACTCCAGAAGAGTTCGAAATTACCTTACCCAATGAAGTATTTTGAATTTCCATTATAACGTTTTGATTGATTTCGATGTGATTTCATATGTTTCGTCATAAAATGGATTCATCTCTATTGAAATGACCAAAGATCTTCTAAAAAGTTCAATAACGTGGACATTATAAGACGTTTACTATTTACGACCAGTCATTTTTCTCTCACTCCGCAGTTGAATTTTTTAACAAAAAAACGGAAATCTTAACTCTTTGAATTGTCATCGATATCACTCAGATTATATATATATTAAATTGTATCTCAATGAGCATAAGCCCTGTTCAATTTATTTGAGAACTAACATAGTCTTGGAAGAATTATTGTCATCCGGGTGCAATACGAATATTGCAATACGCTTACGATTTCACAGCTCATTACTATAACAGATATTCGTATTATCTAAGTAGCTACATTTCAAGAACGCTCAAGGACGGCCCAAAGTAAGTGTTTTGGCAAGGATGCAGATATGCGCGCATTGGCCATCGAAGCAAAAATTGATAAGTTACTTCTGGTCACTCAACTTGGAAGTAAAAATAATATAGCTTCATTCCGTTAGAGCCTCCGGAATGCATAATTTTGAACTGTATAAATGAATCTTAATCGAAGCGAGTCTAAAAGCACTTTAAACGCAGTGAGTAATCTACAGTAGGTTAAATTTGGTTCAATTGACTTTGCTTATTTGGTTTGATTTGTAAAAATCGATCAAAAAAGATGAAATTACGTATACAGATGGAAAGAAAAGGATCTCACAGTATATCTATTGCAAGGACTAAAATTCAAGACAGTCTTTTCAATAAAATTCCACTTGCTACTTACAATCAACGATAAGTTAACAAATTAGTCAAAAATACTTTCAAGTATATAATCGGCGTCGATGGCTAGGTCGGTATAGATGCGCACGAATCATTTTTCGCCGGAGATTGTGCTCAAGACCGAAAGCCGTATAGACTCGAAATAACATAACCTCAGTGAGTTTAGGCAATTTGGGCACGAGCAACGACCCGATCGCGCAGCTTTGAACGCAAGTTTGCGCGGAAGTGCCGGAAACAGCCTATATCAGCTGCATACGCTGTATTTTTCGTAACCCGCGGGAGAAAAAGTGCCATTGTTCGCGAGAGCCTGGACGCGCGAGGTTGGCACTTTGCTCTCGCTGGCACGAAAAAGAACCTTGGGTAGGCTGCAATGAAAAAAAAAAAACAAAAAAAATACTCTCCAAGTATGACATTTCTCGATGGTAATCAAGATAATGAAGATGTAACTGCAATTCTCTTTCTATTTCATTGAGTATTTGTCGTAACAGCCTCGGCGTGTTTTGAAGCGCCGAATTTAGGGCATCAGAGGCGAATTGCTTGACGATGGACTTATTATTGAGTCCGATGAGTTACCGCCTTTTGGTGGCTCGTCTTTTGGAGGGCCGTTTTTCCCATCGCCATCGCCGTCGCTTCCATCCTTCCCTTTCTTCTCTGCCTCGTGATTCTTCAGGTACTCCACGACTAGTTTGTGTCCGAAACTCTCCGCCTCGTCGATTGGACGATTTCCCCATCTACATTTTTCCAACAGAAATACGAAAATTATTATTTTCTTTTTTCGCAAAACAATCGTACGAGAATCTATGATTGCACGAACAAAAGTATGCGTGGAGCGTAGCACGCGATTCCCGTGAAGGTCAATGCCACTTTGATTCACGAGGATAAAAGTTGAGGAGAGTTATTTTCCAATAGGATTTTCACTCTTCAAGAGCCGGGCGTCGATATGGCGTTCGATATCGCTTTACGAGGACAGACATACTCATAGTAGTGAATCTATATTTTTACACTCATGAAACTTTCCGCAGTAATGAATAATTGACGATCTGTAATGGGTCGCATTTTCAAGTGTGTAGAGCATGTAAGTATCGGGTCAAACATGGTTAAATTCACGATGCTGTAAAGTAGTACTTGTGGCCGAGATTACTTGCCACCAGATAGTGTGATATTGAATTATCCCAAAGGACCAGCTGCCGCGGCAAATTTTGGCGAATCTGATCGAGCTACCATACGAGCAGGGAATCGAGGGCTCGAGCTTATCATCGATAGCTGCGTTTACGCAGGTACGCGCGTACTTTTCGCTGGTTCGCTGACTCGCGAGTAACGGAGTTTGGCTCACCTGTCCTTGGGACTGTGGGGAACCCCGCACTGGCCGATGAGAAACTCGACGCAATCCATATGGCCTTCGCTCGCCGCCAGATGCAGAGCCGTCCGGCCGTCGTAGTCCGCCAGGGTCATGTCCATCCCGCTCAGCCGGTGCCTGGCAAAATTCAACCTCGCGCATCATTTTCTCCCCACATTCTCAAGTGTCACGAGCTTTGCTCTCTACGTGTTGTACTACTCAATATCTCTCTAGACCATAATTCATTTTTTGAATTTACTCTATGTGTTAGCCAAAATAAAAGATTGTTATCGACAAATGTTTATTCGCCTTGAAAAAATTGAAAGCATCGCGCGGGTAGAACGTGTGAACCAAAGTGTATTTGTGAATCGATCGAAATCAGATCGTGCAGTATGAAACTCGGTTTTCCCGATGTATTTATCCCTTCCGAAATCTTTTTCCTTGCGGTTATACAAGTCGCGAAAAGTACGGAAAACGAATTTTTATTAATAAATGCCGTTCTTCGTGACGCGAGGCTCTCTGACCGATCAAAACCACCGATTAGCTACGTGAATGTGTTCTCCACGATGGCCAAAGGCCGCTTCGCGCGGGAAAAACCCGCGGATCTCATCTCTCGAGATCGTGTATTAGAACCTATCGAAGGCTCACATCCTAATCGAGCTCCTAAGGCCCGTCATATAACGCGGGAGGCCGATCACGAAACAATGAACGAGCATTCGCATATGTAAGTATTAATTGTTCCGTTCGCAGGCGTGACGATGCGTAACGAACAAAAAGCGGCACATGAAAGCAGCGCAACTGAATGGGTGGCTCGTTTCGAGAATTATTCCTCCCCCCCTCCCCAACCCCAACCCCGTGTCGCTCGTTGCCTGCACCGCGTCATATAGCTTCTGCCCCGCGGCCGGCGGATATATATACGTACTTATACTTGTTATCCGACTCACTACTCCCATGAATGCGACATACACGTCGGGTATATTACGTGTAAAACGGCGTTGGTGCTTTTTCTTCTTCTTTTGTCAAAAACAAGCGGAAGTGTGAGAAAAAGGTAAAATAGCGATGGGAGTGTTCGAGTGTCTCTCGCAAATTTTAAAACGGTCAAAATCAGCTCGACAATTCGGACACTATATACACATCAGCTAATACATTGATCCGCTACGGAATCTTGGCGCGAGTTGTTTACATGAATGTCGAAGTCATGTTAGACCGTATATATAAACAAGTGAGACGGACACGATGAAAACAAGAGATTCTCGATAGATACTGCAAATTATACATATATATAGACCTGTCATATGGTCAGTGATACCATATGGATACTATCTAGTGTGAATTTTTTGTCATTGTTGCGTCGGACAATCATCAATTGAGAAACGCATATATACGCGTCGGACTGACACGCAGTCGACTTGTTTTGAGCTTTGAATGGGAAATCATCCGAGAATCAACGGACTCATGATTGCGTAGGAAAATTCAAGTTTCCTAAAAATCCGCGAAGGCTTGTCGGAAATTGTACTCTTCGAGTTGTACTTTTCGAAAGTATAAGTAAGCCAAGTCGAATGGTGAACGAGTATCGGTTCGACTCGCAAAGGATTCCGGTCCGGTGGATAACTCGCGGAGCCGTGCAACTCTCGATCGACAAGTCGGATCGATCGGTTGGCCCGCGACGTGAAAAGAAACAAAAATAGAGGAAGGACGGGGGAATTGGCGCGAAGGGAAGGGAGTTGCGGGCAGAGGTGTATATACCTGCGCATGGCGGTGATGTCGCCGCTGGCGGCGCTGAAGAGCAGATTGACGATGGAGAGGCCCTTGGTCTCGTACTTGTCGCGTCGCGGGTCCTTCTTGTTGGTCGCGTGCTTCAGGTTGTCGTACCTGTGGAAGTTGAACTCGCTGACGAGCTCCTCGCAGAACTGCACGCCCCGGCACGAGTTGCCCAGCGTGTCGAGCGGCGGCGACCACGTGCAGATGCCCATCACGTTCGGGATCACCACCAGCAGGCAGCCCGACACCCCCGACTTGGCTGGGATCCCGACCTGTCTCAATCCCATTTCCCCAGCTCTTTTCAAACCGTTTCACACCATTGCGCCTCTTTTCAAAGCCACCATAATTCATTGGCCATGCTCGAAACGGCTCTCTCGTAGTGTTTCACACACACAGACGTTTCGGTACAGCTCCATATGTACTGCACTAGTCATCGTATGATCAGCGTCGTATCGAGCTAATGAATAATCCATATTCATCTTTTCCATCTCGTTTCAACACAAGACGGTGAACAATAATTAAACATACGTAGAAAGGATGGTAATTTAGTCACCGAAATGAACACTACGAATAGGGCTCGTGTCGAACACCGTCAATCAATTGTTAATTAGTCGGATTCGCTGGCTCCGTGGGCTGCAACGTCGCGTCGCGTCGCCACAAACCTATATCCGACCAGCCCAAAATGTGCTTGTAGTGCAGTAGGTACTGCTAATATGTGGATTGTTGGATTCGAGTACACGTTGCAACTGAAATTTGTTGTCCAATAAAAACAATCCACATTTTAGCAGTGTATACTTGGACGTTGCCTCGCTCGAGTTGCGTGACACGCGCGGATTAACAATAATTGTCCTGGCGACAATAAAAGTCAAACAACTCGTCGACGTGGCGTAGCAGCAGCAAGTGGTGCGCGGTGTGGGGAATGTACCTTGAAGGCGAATTGGCCGCTGTAGTCGTACATGCCGCAGCTGTGCATCAGGCTCAGCACGTCCCTGACGCTCTCGGGTTTGAGCACCTTCTCCTCGGTGGTCGGGCAGATTCCGCCGTTGGCTAGGGTCGCCGCCATCACCGCCATCGTCTCGCAACTGCCCTCCATGGAGCAGCACTGCAACAGGTGCGCGATCGAGCCATGTGATTCCGAACGACGAGGAAACTGTGAAATATTATCGATATATACCTGGAAGTAAAAGTCCATGACTTCGCGGAGGACTGTCTTCTCCGGATAGCAGCGGTGCTCCCTCATGAAAAACCCGAGCGCGTAGTTTCTGTCGGCTGCCTCGCGCTCCGACAGGAACACGGCATTGTTGAAGCCCAACGGCTCGTCGCCGGCGAGCCTCTTGAAGTAATTCATCGTGTAATCGAACTTTTCCGCCAGCGTCATTTCCGGCTTCACCAGTGTCTTGAGTAGCGAGCAGACCAATATGGCCCCGGCGTTTATCATCGGGTTGTGGGGTTTCTCTGCCAATGCAAAAGCCCATTTGACCCAAGAGATACTCGGAGGGTATCGTTTTATATTGAGAAGTAAAAAGTCGCGAGAGCCCGAGGAACTTTCGCCTCGAGATCTTCATCCTGTACACGTATATCCGGAGGTACGCCAAGTTGGAAATGAGGGAACCGAGAAAGGGAAGATGAGGGTCAAGATGAGAGTTAAGACTCACTGTTGTGGTCGAGGACGAGCTCGTTAAAGTTCCTGCCGGAGGGCTCCTGGCCGACGTACTTGTGCACGACCTCCTGGCCGAGTCTCTCGAGGGCTATGGCGTAGGTGAGCGGCTTGCTGCAGCTCTGCAGGGTGAAGGGCAACGCGGTGTCGCCGATGCTGAACCTCTGCCCGTCTATCGTGCAGACCGAGACGCCCCAGTAGTCCGGGTTCATGCGGGCCAGCTGCGGTATGTACGCCGCGACTTTGCCCTCCGTGTTCGACTTGCACTTCCAGTAAAAGTCCTCCATGTGCTTGGTGAAGCCCGGGAAGTCCGGGATGATGAACTGGTGCCTGAACGCTCGCGAGATCAGCACTATGTTGGGCGTTATCACGCTGGACAAATTACAAACGATCAGTGTACTCCAATTCCGCGAGTTATTTGTATTCGTAGCCGCGTCCAATCGAATACGAGGCACAATACCGCGACACGTCGCCCATTCGCGCGTTCTATCCGCCCATTTCAACAGCTGCACTTGCGATTCTCACTTGATTCCCGTTCTGCGCGCTAGCATAATCAACACCATCATGTCAACATATAATGACATGGTACATTTTTAATTGTTTCTGATCACTATATACTATGATAATTTACGTTTAGTAACATTAACAAAATTTTCATGTCCTACACATTATAGTGCGGCACATTTTCAAAAGTAACCAAGAGCCTTCAGTTTTCCCGGCATTTTTCTATTACTATAATGATCGCTCGCGTCAACTCTCATTTCTACTCTCCAGGTATATATGAATTAAAACACCGATTTGGACGCATGTAAAAACGTGCCTTATGTATTGGGCATAAATACATGATGAATGCATCGACAAATTCATGATAAACGGTGTATTTACCTTCTAAACTGTTCTCGATTCAATTTTTGAGATTCGTGAGAAATTTGTTCGTGGCCTCCCGACTTGATATGTTCTTTCTTCAGATTGTCCGTGAGCTCTTGCAGTCTCGGGTCATTTTTCCTCAGTCCAGTTGTTCTCAGGGCCTAGTTGTCATTGTGAATGTGTAGTTGGAAAATCAGATGATATTTTTGCGTATAGAGCGAGCTCGGAGGACAATACTTACGGCCAAAAATTTTCCAACGTGCAATAATCCAGACTCTTCATTTTTGAACATGTCAAACATGATATCCTCCGCATTCGACGCTTGATCCTGATCTCTCTGACTAAAATCAAACGTGGTATTTGCATTTCTCGACTTGAGCCTTGTTCACAACATTTATATACGAGTTTCGTGTGATTGACGGCGTGTGTATATAACGACATTTATATATTTTGCAGAAATGAATATGGACCAAGCGATGATTCAAAGTCAAAAAGGCTCGGGATGGTTTTCGACTGAAGAAAGGGCCATCGTATTTGAAAAAAAAAAAAAATAAGCCAGTATCATTGCGAGTCGCTGCACAGCCCAATACAACGAAAGTATGCAAATCAAATTTGAGTAAGAAATGAAAATTATATAAACTACGGACTGTTTACTTGAGAGTAAAATAATAGTCGTACTTTTTGCATCCGTGAAATGAAGAGTATTTTTTTTATCGTTACAAAAAAAAATCCACCAGACATCACGACATTGCACAATAAGTTGCGTACACGTTATATCCCATGCCAGAAATTATGCATGGTACTCACTACACATAATGGCTGTCGTGAATGAAGCTGTAATCGCTGTAAATAACAGGAGAAATTGAATTGTTAGTTCAGAATTGTTAAAGTCAAGGCGCGATCGACTGGTTCTAAGTACATATAATTTCGACAAATCAAAAATCGAGATCTCGAGATCTTTGGTCTATCGGAAGTTTTGAAAACAAATGAAAATATTTTGTACATCGCCGCGAAATTCATCACCTGAGAGCAAAAAGCTGAAATTTCAAAAGTTTCCTACAGAAATTGCCATTTCACGAGAAATTTCATCTCTCGGAATTTTTTCCGATTTCTGAGTTGACGTGGTATGCGTCTGAATATATGATAACTTGATTCACGTGGAGACTCTGCGAGTTAACTCGCATTACATCACACATTTTTTGCATCAATGTTTTTCGATCATTAATTTTGTAATTCCCGGCCTCAGCTTTTGAAAATTCCAAACAGAACATTTAAAATGGCGGACAGAAAATTTGAAGACACTACATCGTATATGCATACGTACGCCACATCATCTCCGAAGCCGGGAAAACATAATCGAGTGATAAAATTTCACCTGAAATGACACTTTTCATAAACAGCTATTAAAATGGCACTTTTTGTAGGCGAAAATTAAAATGGCAATTTTTATGGGAAACTTTTTGAAATATTGCTCGCGGTCACGGAGGTACCAATGATTCGCGCACCAAGATTCTTTCGAACATTCGCGTTACAAACTTTTGTCGCGTTCGTTGCCCTTGGGATTCGTCACTGGGCCGAACATTTTCCATTTTGTGATGGCGAGAGCAAGTGGGGCGCACGTCAGACTCATCCATGGCTCTTGTCGTATCGATTTTTTTTTTCGAATAAACCGGCAGCGAGACTTTTATACGCGGAGCCGAGGATCAACTGTGCGTCGTGTAATTCGCGTCGGATCAATGACGGAGCCAACTGTCGCGGATAGTTTATCTCTCAATCGAGTTCTATTGAGGGCTTCACTTGTCATGGCACTTAGCGTAACGGCAGTTCGAGACGATCTCGAGTCGATTTCAAAGAGTCTCTGGTCCCGTCGACCAGTTTTACCATCGGTGTTGACATTGTATTGTTCCGTATCGTATCGAATGTTTAACGCGGATAATTTATAATTTTAAATATATAATCGAATTTATGGATATCTTTCTAGATGCTAATTGACAGAAGATATTTTACACTTTGTTACGCATATGCTCATTTCACATAAGAATAGGATTTCATTCTAATCATCTTCGAAGAAGAAAATTTAATTTTTGCACTGGTGGATATCGTCCGCTGGATTGGGATTTGATTTGAGCGGATTAGTTTATACTTGCCGCACCCGTAGCCAATTTTTCCAGTGCGGGTGAATATAAACACAAGAAATACACGCTTCAAGTAGAAATTTAGTTGTTGAAAATGATGAAAGCAAAAAGCAGCAAATTGATTTGATCTAGTGAAAACAATTAATTGTTCCCGTTCGATCGTTGTGTTTGGCTCGAAATATCTTGGGCCGGGTCGCGTTACGATACTCGGCGGGCATGGCGGGCTCGTGAATTCCTTTATTCATAAGCCTCGCGCGCGCGGCCTCGAGCATATGGCAGCTCTCTTTTCAAGATCGAAAGTTGGCAAAAACAAGGGGGAGGCTGATTTCTTTGGGTTTGCAAAGGGTAAATACGGGGGTTGGGAAACGGAAATCCGCAGAAGCCCGACTGTCCTACTTCGGCAGTCGGTGGCAGATGTTTCGACGCGCCGCCATTGGCTTGATGCATTTCAGCTCGAGCGCAGGTAATTTTCACATGCCGCCCGGGTTCACGCCGTTTCGCTGCGGTGATTATTCGGCATCGCTTCGCGTCCATTCGGTGCGGTAGCGTGGACGCGGGCAAAAAATATTTTCGTCTTGTGTTCGGTACAGAAAAAACGTCCCGCGAGGCGTGTGCAAGGCATACGAGATCGGTATATGAATCGTCGGCTAAGTAAATATTGATTATTTATATAATTTGCGGATGTAACGTTTATACACAAGAGAAAAATTTGTTGTCGCATGCGCAAGTTTGACTGCTAGTTTGTTAGTTGAAAATGTTAGTACGTGGTTACACGGGGAGACCCTTATTCTTCCGTATTCCACATTTGCTCGAAAGGGGAAAGACTTGTAAATTGGCTTATTACATTGCAATGGAAATCTGTCGGTCTGCACGGGAGTTTTCTAGCTCATTGCCAGAATAACGAATCGAAACGCATTCTCCTAGCGACAAAAACAGAAATCGAATAGTTTGTTACCGTGTGTGCTCGAGCTCCAAGGCACTTCCGTAAGAGGCATCTAAATATCTGGCCGAGCCGAGTTTCGTGTACTTTGGCACGGCAGCTCGTCTCTGTGAAAAAAATACAACGTTTCAAGTACAAAAGCCAAATGTCTTCAATTGCAGAATATTTAACACTCGAATTAAGCAGGAATGGCTTGAAGTAATATATACCCATCTGATTCTCATGAGGTTCAGTACAAATTCAATTCTTATATAGTTTCAATCATTGTAAAACTATCAAACTGCATTGATACATGCCGTTGTTATATATTCAACAGATAGTATTTTGAAGCTCATAAACATAAAAGAAGAGTATATTTCAGATATTTATGAAATGTCACACACACGCACACGTGACACGCATGATATTTTTACATAATCATATTTTACATAATTACTTCAATTGAACTTACTTCAATTGAAATTACTTCAATTATCTGTTTATTTATTTTGTAAGAGGGTTATATAGCCCAAATAACCCAAATAACATTTGTTAATTCAAGTATTGATGCGAGTCTTTGTAAAATTGAATACGCGACAAAATGACGAAGCTTGATTCAAACTTCCCTGTCTTACGTGGAATTGTTTGCACATCTTAAATTGCGAGTGGAATCGTTCTTGCAATATACACAGGTTCATCAAATGATTCGTCGTAAGAATAAAAATCTTTGCCGCATTGCACACGAAACGAAATCCGTCTTTTGTCCCTCTGCTAAGTTTCACATTTGTTCCTCCTCCAATTCTCGCGCGATCGATCGTAACTGGGGAATTTGCAGGCCAGCGGCCCCTCAAACTGTCTCACGCAGGCACTGAGTTCATCCTGAGTCGTGTCGGCCTTATCGATCTGAGCCGGACGCGCGGCGATTCGACCCGAAAGCCTGGCCGCGCGCGCGAGCAGCGGAACCGGCCACCGACGGATATTTCCGAAGACTCACACATGCGACGAATCTCGATTCGGGAAATAAAAATGAGTTTGACGCTGCGATAAGCAGAGATTCCGGCAGCCTCTCGCCCGAAGAGAAGCCCATTTTTCACAGCTGCACATACAAGCCGAGCAAAAAGCACAGCTGGAGCTTGCGACGACGGAGAGGCATAAGTACCGAATTTCATCGGACGGAGTAGAGTGAAATGTGGCCCGCGCGAGATGTGCGTGTGGACAAACGACAACGAACGCATAGCATCTCGCGAGTCGCGTTATCGGCCGCGACGGACGGGTTGTCGAGTACCGCGCGCGCGAGCAGGTGTGCAGCGCGCAGAGTTGCGCGCAAATAATCAGCTGCGCACGCAGCCCACGTGGAGGTGGCGCGTCGTCTGCTCCGCGACCGATATCGATCGTACTCTCGGCTCTCCGCGCGGGGGGCACCGCTTCATTCTTCTATGCACATCCACTGGTTTTTTCCTGCTCAAAGTGCAGGCCCGGTGCTGGTCGCGTCGTCGGCGAGAAAAACCTAACGTGCAGCCGAGTACTACTCGCGCGCGCGAGCGGTTATGTAAACGCGTAGCCGCGCGCTCGTACGGGAAAGCAAACGCGCTCGTCGATCGTTGGCCCTGGGGGAGGCAGCTCTCAGCTGCAAGCCCGCAACGGGGGCAGCGCAGAGGACCGAGACCGGGCTGGGGTGGGGCAATCAATACCTCGGGTCGAGAGTGGAAGCGGGAGGCGAGGCCGACGGCCATCCGGGGCACCAGCTCCCGCAACATCCTTCCTCGTCGCTGCGGCCCTCGACTCACGATTCACAAATGCACAGCACACTACGCGCACGCCGTCCGACGCCGCTTCGCTCTATCTCTCTCTCTCTCTCGCGGGAGTCGCGGGGGGTTGTGTGCGTCTGGGTTGATAGACTGATACACGAAGCGGGCGCGCGCACTGCGAGCCGCCGCCGCCGCCGCTGCAGCACAGGTGCGCGAAAAACTGTCACGAGCCCCCCCGCCCCGTCCTCCCCCGACCGCCGCCGACAATGCTAAATCGGGCACATGCGCGCGCTCGTGCATGTGTGTTTGTGTATATACTAGCTCACACCCCCTCTTCGCACCCATCCGGGGGCCGCGCGCGCGGATCGTTGTACTTTTTGCGGATTTCAATTTCCTCTGCCATTGGCATAGATATAGGAATTGCAAATACTGACGAGAGTAGTTTTTTTCGCTATTTTAGATTCGTAGTTCAGTTCGGACGTGCAGCTCTAACTGCCGAGTGAATTTTTCATCGACAAATTATTGAGAAATTAGCCGATCCTGATCCCCAAATTTTTAGGGGAAAAATTGATTGTGGGGCTGATTCCGAAGAGAAAAATGTTATACACGTTGCGATTCGATATGTAGGGATAGTACGAGGCGTAGAGGAACATGTTAAACAAATGTAATTCAAATACATTTATAAAGCTAACTAGCAAGCTAACTTTTAGCCCCGAAACTCATTTAAAAATATTGAAAATATAGAAATTGCAAACATCACGATTTTGAAAAATTCAGGAATTTTTCAAACCGGGACCGATGCATTTCACGAGAAAACTTTATGGAGAATTTCCCCTCGGAATCATCCGTAAAATCTAAAATGAGCGAACGAAAATTAATCAACTAATTTTTTGCGATAGTTCGTTAATAACAATTTACTCCGCGGTTTTTGCGACCTGCACCCAAGAAAATTAGCTTTAAAAGGTTCAAATACATCGGAAAAAATAAAGTTTCGTTCGGTACGAGCTGATTTTGAGCGAATTGCACAGTTTCGAATGTTTACACTTTCGAATACTCTTCAGTTTCTATACTTTATTTCTCGCTGTAACGTAGACGTCCGAAGTATTATGATGCTTCGGCTGTGTTTACTTCCAGTATACTTACCAAATCACTCTTAAAGATGAGCTTTTGAACAGTTTTTCGCTTTCAGTTATCTATCTGCTTCGTATTTACAAACCGAAAGAAAAAAAACCACACGTTGTGGAGAAATTTTGGTATAGGTTTCGGATGTAATAGGATGATTAATCAATACATCATTTAAAAATGTCAATTCGTGATTTTTATTATTGTCTTTTGGAAATTTGATAATCGTATTGGTGGATAAAAGTCTACAAATGTATAAAATCGGTGTCAAAAGTTAAAAAAACATCAATTTTTATTCATTTCTCTATATTCAATTCTTTATGTTATTTATTTAGTCCCTCTTCTTTTTGGATTCAAGTCCAAGAAGTTTCCATGAAGAATACCAAAAATTATTAGTTCATTATAAAACGTTCTATAGTGAGATATAAATATGTGTTTGTTTTTGGATCTTTGAATAGATATGAAATAATCCATTGTTGGTATTTCAATAATTGGCTTAGAAACTATCAAAGTAAATGATTAATCGCCTTGCGGATTTCTTCGAAGCAAAAGCAGTTGAAGAAATTTACAAAAGTAGAAAATAAGTACAAAGAGTCTCTTTTTGTAACTCTAAAAGTTAAAATTAAAAGTCAAGTCTTTAAACTAAATTGTACAATCGTGGGAGAATATCTATGAAGGCAGTTTTGATCAGATAAGCGAGTAAGAAAATGGAATGTTTCAATTTGATTCATCCTACTGATTTATCAATAGCATCAAAATATTATTGATGCTATTGATGCTGTGAGGACTCACGTTTTTCCACCTTGAACATATATGTCGCCAAAATTATTTCCTTTTTTTGTATTACTTACCCGTTTTATTTTATAATCTAATCAACCTAATATCTACATTCTTAATACTTTGGTTCGCATTTATTGACGTCTACGTGTATGCCACATACTTCAAGTCCTCCATCTCGCACGCAACTATCAAGTGCTATAACGTTTCTGCTATCTTATCACTTTACTACAACAGGAGATAAATCAAATGGAAGACCCTAAGAGCAAAGCACAACAATTCTGGTGAATAATATTTCACGCACTATAGTTGGTCGAACGAAAAATTAACAAGTAATTCTGAATATCATAATTCATACATTTTTCTCGTTCTTCTCAATAACGTCAATTAAATAAATATTTGTATTATCCACGTTTATGAGTTTCTGAATGTTGTGCTTCTATTTGATATTGCAACATATTTACTGTTCACTAAGTAAAACGAGACTGAAAAGTTACACACTTTGTAGAATTTTTTGTGCATGAAGCCGAACGAAAAAATGATTCAAAAGTTATAATTTTTTCAGGAAATGCAATAGTTCACAGTAACTCATTAGCAATCGCAGTTATATAAATTACGCGAAAATTTATGAAAAAAAATTCATAAGGTAACTCACGAGTACAAAATTTTTAATATTTCAGTCAACTCTGAGATTGCAAATAAATCATCACAAAGGAATGTATCATGGATCTGTCTATGCATCTTCTGAAAAGATAATACAATTAGAATCAACTTATCTGTACAGATCTAACTTACTAGCATATTATTCAAAGATACTCTAGTTTTATTTACAATTACATTATCTTATCTTATTGATCTATTCTTTTGATTGATAAATTACGTAAAGTGTATACGTATATTGTGCTTACAAAAGACGACATTTCAAGACTAAACCTTTCAGAGGGAAAACAACGCGAAAAGTGAATGTGAAAAAACCGCGTCTTTGATAAAAGGCAATTTCATCAAACATTCCTGAGATCAGAGTTAAGGCATTTAGTTTGGTTCAAAGATGGTCTACTTATATTCTAAAAAACTATAAGAAGTTTGGAAAAAATTAATCGAGAAGTAAAAAAAAATGTTTCTATGTCTATGCTCTATCTAACTTCATGGACAATAATCAATCCACATTCCATGCACTACACAGTGGCAATTTACGTTCAACAGATTAAAACCTCATTTTCTTCAATATTTACTTGGGAATAGATGAGTGGACGGTTTATAAGTTAGAAGGTACTTTTGTTCCCAAACGTGCAGTTTCGAAATTCAGTGAGGTTGTTTTATTTTTTCGCGCAGTCTCTTTTGCAATGGGATCTTTTTATCCAAACCCAAAGTGATCAATAACGATAACACTCGCTATTCAAGTAATAGTTATTGGATAAAAATGAAATGTCAAAAGAGTCGAGTTGTTGATAATAAATATACACTGGCTTACATCTGAAAATTTTTCCAACTAACAAAATCATCACGATTATCAAATGCTAAGTTTGAGCTTGAATCGCGCAATTGGAACGCGGCTAATTCGTTGAGCCGAGTGAGAAGTGCGTACGGCCTAGGGGTGTGTACACGTCGTTAACGTTAATCAGTCAAGAGAATGAGAATAATCGCTCGGTGATAAATAACGCAAGAAGTTGCTTGTTGGTTCGGCGACAAACGAGAGGGCCGAAGTGTACAAAGCCGGAGCGCAACGGTGGCTCGGTGGAGCAAACAGTCTCGTAACAAAGCGAGAAAAGGCTGAGTCTCTCGGCTCGAGTCAGATGACGGTGTCCTGGTAGGCGGGGGGTCCGCTGAGGACGAACTGCCTCTGGCTCTGTCTGACTATGTCGGACCTGGAGGGCACCTGGGGCGTGGCCCTCACCCCGTGGTAGTTGCTGTAGCTCGACCTGGCGCTCGCGGGCCTGTTGGCGTACAGCTCGTCGAGGTCGTCCGCGTTGAGGCTGGTGCTGCTGGTCTGCTGGAACGTCGGGTTGCTCTGGCCCTGCCACTGCACCTGCCCGGCCATCAGCTCGCTCGCGTTGCCCACCACCACCTGTTGCAGCTGCTGCTGGAGCTGCTGGTGCTGCTGTTGCTGCTGGTGCTGCTGCTGTTGCTGGAGCTGGAGCTGGAGTTGCTGCTGCTGCTGCTGCTGCTGCTGCCAGCTCTCGGCGAGGTTGCGCGTCGAGCTCGCGCTCTCCCACTGGCTCGGACCGATGTACGACTGCGAATCCGCGCTCCAAATGTTGGGCGACGAGACCGCCAGGTTCATCGCGTCCAGCTGCCAACTCGAATTGCCTGCCAACACCCGTGGGAAGTTATTTAATCTAGTGTATCCTGTACAAGATTTACCAATTTTAAATAAGAGTGATGTTGACGATACAGATACTTGCTATCGTATGGATATTCAATCAAGTAATTCAATACAATTGTTTCAAATACGTGTATCCAAATCAAGAAACGTAATTATCAATTTTGTTTCGTTTTGTTCTCTATTAAAAAATTGAATTAATATAATATTGTGTAACGTTTCCAAGGAACGAAACGTAACGAAATATCAATATCATGCCAGTCTCTGATTTGAATACACGATACCCTGCATCTCTGCCTGCAAACACACAAATCCATTGACGAGTCATTGGCAATTTGGCGACTCGTGAATGCACTTTGGTCGAATTGCGAGAAGTTACTGTACGTCCGAGCAAACTCATATCGATATTGGCTGGATCAAGTAAACAAGGACAACGACAAAAAGGAGATGGGAGTGAAAACTGACCGGAAGCGCTGTCTCGCTGCCAGTGGCCGGACACCCGGTCGTAGTTCAAGCTCGGGTGGGACGCGGAGCTCGGCGCGTTGGCGTAGAGCGAGTCCTGCTGCTCGAGGATGCGGTTCACGGGGTTCTTGCGCCTCGACTGCCTGACCGAGCTGCGCCGGCCGGAGCGCCTGATGGTGCCGTCGCGCGATATGACCGAGCGCCGCTTCACCCTCCGGGGCGTCATCGGCTTCGGCGAGACCCCGCCGCCCTCCGTCTCCCTCGCCAGCGGCTCGGGCTGCGAGTACTCGATGCTGTACAGCGGCCGAGGCGGCTGGCACTTTTTCTTCCTAGTTTGTGCTGCAAGTACGGGGGCGCGCCGCCACGTCAGCTCGTCTTTCTTTTTCACCCTCCCCTCCCCGTCTCTGAGATTTCGATCTGCGCTATGATTTGGGCTCGACAAGCGATGTGTACGGATTTCGAGCCGAGTCAAAAGGATCATGCGTGACTCGTGCGCGCAAATGCACTGCTTGATTATCTCGCTACAATCGAGCCAGACCTCAGAGTAAATAAATCACTATATCCGCAATATTACATACAATATTATCAATGAAAATTTGAAATTGAAAATCCGTGCCTCTCTTATGCGTTGAAACATTTTCCTCTACAGATAAATTATCCAGAAAAGTATACAACTCGTACATAGTTTCACATAAAAGGTAAAGATGCAGTCCATTGCAAGATATGAATTACGCCTTGATTATGCCTAGATAGTGTCAGTGCATTTCCACGCGTAACTTGTGTATAATTTTTTTTTTCTCGGGATTCAGAGTTTCAAGTATTACCGTTGGTAATTTTTTCTTTTGGATAAACCAAAATAGTATACGGAATTCTTTTTTTTCTCTCATTGTAGCCATCGCATTTGAATAAATGTTCATGATGGAACATGATTAAATCTATCCGTATTCGTCACGGTTTTAGATCGAAATTTCAGTGACTAGATAACGACATCTCAATCACCAGTATAAAAAAGTATGATAAATAAAAAAAAATTATAAGAATATTTATATATTAATATGTACAATATTAGCATGTACCTCATCAATATATACAGCTACTTTTAATAAATTGCAAGTAAATAAGGCACTACTGGTATACTAACCATCTATAACCCGACAACTCATTAGCCAAGTGTTTACCAAGAAACCAGTGTTATAAGTAATGAGAAAGTAGAGTGTAAAGTTAATAAATAAAATAAGCAAGCTTAAACGTGTATTTCGCATATTGCACGTTTATTCTTCACTGTAAAAAAATCCGTCTTCCATCTTGATATCATGCGCTTTACATAAAATATTACAAAGAATCGGGGACACTAAGTTACGTAGATTTCGCATAATAATAATATATCGATTAAACAATCGATCGATCGAATCGATATATTTATGATATGACCATACATAAACTTAATCTAGGAATAAATTAAGTCATACAAAAAAACGTTTGCGATGAACATTACAATCAACTGTCAACACATACTATTCTAGTCTCACGTAACGAATATGAAATCATGTATTCGACGGTGTTATAATTATTATAATTATTATTATTTTACCAAAAACAGTGAAACTCAACTAAATACTTTTCTTAGTCAGTAGTTCATAGCACCCTTAATAAAATAAAATTGAATACGAATAAGTTTCATAAAAAGACAATAAATATTCACGCGAATGCTGACTACTCATAAGATGTGAAAAATTCTAGAGTAGGAGACTCTCTATCTGCAATCTTGAATATTTCAAAGATTTGGCATATATTTGTGACTATTAAAAGTAGTTTTTATATTTATTAGAAATGAATAATCAGAACATTTCTTTTCTAATCATAATGCCAAAAAAACGTGTGTGTAATATTGAAAACTACCGATGCATTACAGCGCGATAGAACTTTTAAAAAATGTACGATTATTTACTACAAAATTACTTGATAAGTAGTAAACGTACATGTTACTCGATACATTCTTGATGGAAATATATATTGAACTTACAGTGAAATTTTCAAGAGAAAATAAACATTCTCGATTTGAAATAATGATTTCGTATTGATTTCACAAACTTTCTATTTCCATCAACACATCTTGCACTATAGTAAGTTTTAATTCTTCGTAAGATTATCAAAATTGAATCGAAATCTCGTTTGCCGTACGCAAACGAAACACATTCGTGACAGTTCTTCGTAGTTCACCTACGTATCACAGACTACCAGTGCGTTAGCGTTTTTTTAAGTCTATTCGTGCGACAGATATATGATTGATTAAACGAAAAAAAAAATATTATGTATCAGGACGTTAACATCGTTGTTTCATGATTAATACGAGAATAATCTCACTCAATAAGTATGTCATAATTTACAAAAATGTTGTATCTCATCATTGTAAAGGGATCATGATTGATAAGCAATATTTTACCCTGTTATTAAATGTTACTTGAACATATGTTCTTTCACATGATACATTATTTTTAAATCTTTTCTTGCGCAACTTGATAGAAAAAGGCACTTTTGTAAATATTTTTCAAGTTCGTTTCTTCGTAGTCTATTTGGCAAGTATGTTGAGTATGTACAATAACTTGACACGTTTATTTCAATCTAATATTTAGCTTACGAATGATGAGGATCGTTTTTTTGACACCAGGCACGATTGGAGAATATTTTTCTTAATTGACTTGATTAAGGCTTTTACGGAGAAAATTATTGCAACTGTAGGATCTCTGGTATTCCGATTTCAACTTCAAGTCACGTGTAGAAACAAAATTATCCAAAATCAAGATCATTTTATCTGTTCATAAGATAAAATTTCATAAGATAAAATGGGAAAAACTTCACTGACAAAAGAGAAAACAGCTGTTTAATCTAGTTTAAAAAATAATTAAACTATATATATAATCCTAAAATGCTTTGGAGGAAATATGCAGCAGAATCATTCAGAAATAAAACTGATTTGTTTTTTCATTCCTCAAAAGAAAATTCTAACTTCTGTAGTTATTATTTACAAAGTTATCAAATTCACAGCCAAAACTTTAATTTAACAAGTTTCAATCACTTACTTACTTCTAAATGATTCAACCACTTTTTATTTACAAGAAAAAATGTAAAAGTGAATCAGGACGATGCATCATTTTTGTTGGATTCTCTCGAATCAAATCGATCACGTGGACGCTTCATTGTGACTTTTTTCCAAGCATTCATTGGTTTGTAACACGACAAAATTATGAGTACTATTTTATGATTGTCTAATTATGACGAAATATTCAATCCGGTAATACACCGTAACTAATCAGCCGACAAATACTAGTAGTTACGAGGATAATATAAAAAAACTTATCCATTATAATCGAAGTGACGAGAAATCTCGATTGTCTCACACCGATGTATTGGATGCATTAAGCGAATCAGTCATTCGAGTTTGAGCCTCGAGCATTTTGGCACAAGAGCTATGTTTCGAAACTATGAAAAAGCTATAGTCATGCTAGTGCGACGAGTATTTCACCGTATACGAGAAAGCCATCACAATGAAAGCTAAAGAATCGCCGTCCCCACGAGGATACACATGTGACACGAGTTAAGGGCAAATTTAAGATTAACCGGGAGGGGGGAGGGCAGTTCATCGAGCGTAGGAGGGATCGTAATTGTTAACAAACATGGACAGAGGCCTGCCGTCGCGCTGCCGCCTGGGCTCCTGCTCTCGTCTTGGGGCCCGATTGCTGCCTAAACTCTGCTCGTCCACCGACAGCCTCGGGTCCGAGTGAAACGACCTGAGCCTCGAGGGCTGCTGTTCTCGGATCAGATCGGCGCACACCCTCGGCCTGTACTGCGAGTTCCGGTTTTGCCTGTTGCTAGCGTTGGGTCCGGCGCCCCGATTCAGTTGCCTCGACCTCATGAGAGGGCTATAGGTGACGGGGGGCGGCTGCACCTGCCGGTACAGCCGCTGTCTGTTCAGGTTGGGCGTGTGGGTCTCAAGGGTGTCGTAGTCGAGCCTGTGCTGGGGCAACTGGTCAATGGGGCTCGAGTAGTCGTCGTACTCGTGGATACTGATCGGGAGGGGCGGCCTCTGGGTGGCGCGTCGGCTGTAGCTCGAGCTGCGGCTGTCGGTGGGCGTGTGCACGTCGAGGCTCGTCAGCTGCATTCTAGGCTGCGGCTGAGGGCCGGCTCTCTTGTGGGGGTAGTCCTGAATCGGCGGCTGCGGCATCGATATTAGCGTGGTCGACGACGAGCGATGCGAGCCCGAGGTGGTGGCCGTGTTGGTCGGGTAGTAGTAGCTGTCGCCGCTTTTATTGTAAGGATTCTGGTGGTGGTGATGGTATTGTTGTTGTTGTTGATGTTGTTGTTGTTGTTGCTGCTGTTGTTGTTGGTGATGATAGTTGTTGTAGGCGGGCGGTAGCGCCGAGTAGCTCGCGTACATTGGGTGCAGTGGCGTGTGGCCCGCCGTGCCAAAGTCCCCGCCTCCGACAAAGTCAACTGCAAATAGGTGTTAGGCTTGCTTTAGTTGCTACTTTTTGCGCGAGCACGCGCCGGCTCTTTCTCTCTCTCTCACGCTTCATGGAAAAGCTCGAGGATTCAGTTTTGAAGTTCGGAGGCGGTCCCACTCTTTTTTTTCTCGTTTCTGAACACTCTGAGACGGCGCGACGGCTTTTCTCATTTTATCAACGTTAATCGTCTCTTGCGACGCTCCTCGGTTCGTATCAATCATTACTAATTCGTGTGGTCTTTTCAAAATGTCATACGCAGCTCAACGGTATGCCAGGTGCTTGTCGCTTCTTAACGATGATTCGTAATTTTGAACTCCTTGGATTCATTGTTTTTTTTTCCGAAAGACAAAGTCGACGAAATTTGAGACAAGATACCAAGTTCCTACTTGAAAATAAGTTCAATACAACTACGTTTCGAAATATTATCACTCAAGCATAAAAGAAACTAATCATTTTCATTACTCCTCAAGTACCTACTTCAATCGATATAAAGGCAGACCAAGGCAAAGCAAGAGAGAGAAAGCTACAAGTGCTTTGCCACTAAAATGTTTCCATGCTCAGTATTGGTTCCAGGAAGTTTTCCATGAATTCATTCTCTTTTGGGTAGCTACATTTTACTCTTTACTTTTTACTGAAATTAAAATTATCTAAGCACTACTTGTAATGGAAACACATCAAACTATAAAATTATATTTCTCTAGTATTATCTCAAGTACACGGTAGTATTTACAACAATTAAAAAACATTAAAATGAATCTGAGAGATCCAATTGATGAAAAAATATTCAACTAAATTGATGACAACATTACTAATGATGCTTTGAAATAAATAACTTCTAAACAGACTTTTGCTGATAACATTTGAACTCAAAATTGAACGTTAAATAATAATTCAAGGCAGATAACATTCACACAAATGCGAATCTACCATGCAGTTGGTTTTTCCAGTGCAAAGCACTTACCAGAATGGAGGGTCAAATCCACCAATGAAATCAACTGTAACCGACAACCCTCTTGTTTCAGATTGCATTAGCAGTGGTTAAATAAATGTTAGTAACCGTGATCACCGAAAGTACCGTTGTGAGAAAATATTATTATTCGAAATAGGCGTGTGTTTTACGGCTCATTCATAAGCGTCATTCACACTTTGGTTAGACTCGTGATTTTTCTAGCACAAAGGTGTACATTTTGTGATCTTAGCTTAGTTAATGGAATAAAAATGTGTTTTTTAGAAGAATGTTAAGTTTTAACTCACAGCTGTCGTCTTCCTCCATAAAAGTTCGACACAGGAAAATTCCACTAATAATCGCCATGACCTGCAGATGATTATAGAGATATGAAATTTTGTCGGATTTTTCATACGAAAATACACTCAAGCAGTTGAATACATTCAATTGCTATGAATGAAAAACATATAATTTTTTCAACTGATACTCACTGCCAACACACATTGGGTCATTGCATGAGTAACTTCAATGACTTCATATTCCAAAATACATCCTGTGACAGTATCTGGTCGAATAGGTCTAGCGAAATCTGGTTGATCTATTGTGTTGTTGAAATGTGGTTTGCAACCTGGTCCATTGATGTGCCACCAAGAGAAACTACCAGTTCCCAAGTTTAATAAATCACTATTCTGTAATGCGAAAATTGAAAAAATTAAATTCATTGAATTATGAATCGAATACAAAAATATAATCGAGCTTCAATCCCGAAATGAAGTATGACCAAACTGTGTGAACGATTGATTTTATTATAGAAATAACTTTAATTTTAATAAAAAAGTTGGAATAGTTTTTGTCGACAACGTGACATTATCGTAATGTGATGTGCACGAAGAGAGTCGATTAATATGGACAAGCTCGAAATAATGGATGCATTAATCGCGTTTATGGCTCTTACAAGCGCATCAGAGAACAGCCACTTATGCAATTCAATTGCCGGCATCATAGTCAATTACTTCACAGCTTCGATCCGAGCGCGTTAGTTACTAAGTATGTCGCTTACTCTTTCAACGCAGTGAAAGAGTAAGCGAGGGAAAAAAAAGTAGAGCAGCGACCAATTCACATTCATCGTGAATCTGCGGCTCTCGTGTGCGCGTCCAAGGGCCAGATGTGACTCACCTTGTCCAGGCCGCCGGCGTTGAGATAAAAACAAGTCAGGAACACGTTCCAGCCGAGCCACAGGACGTTCCAAACGCAGTACTGAAACAGATACGTTGATTGGGCTCATTGATAATTAGAACGCGCGAGTCAACTCCGACGGAGAGGCCCATTGCGCGAGTTGTCGCGCATATGCGTGAGAGACTCGCGTCCACTTCCTAAAGTGAAATGTGACTAACTCTCTAAGAATTCTCCTTAAAGCAGGTCAATGGACTGCAACAGGAGGCTGGACGAAACACAAACCGCGCCGTCAACGATTTGCCGACTTTTTCTCACGCCATTTGCCAATCGCTCTTTATACTCGTCAGCCGATTTAATTTTCTTTTTTCTCCACTTCGAAATTTCCACAACGATCGTAGTGAAAATCGATGCGATAATAATAATTGAGCCCCGTATTTGGCATTCAATGGAATGGAAAATATATTTCGAGTCATCAAGAAATGCACAAATATTTTTCTTGGAAATTTGAACGTGTAATATTGGAAACAACAACTAAATCGTATGGATTTGGCAAAACTGATGGAGGAGGATCGAGGAGTTCTGGTTGGATGATTGGAAAGGTTTCTTAATTGAGAGAAAGTCTCATCACTACTTACTATCTTTTTACTTGAGTTTTCACGGCTGGCTATAGTAGCCAATCTATGCACACGTGGAAAATACTTACTGTTATAACGTATTTAGGTCGGTACTGGAAAGCTCCAAAGAATCCAAGGATAACAAATATTATGTTGAAAAAATTGAACAGGATTGGCACCCACATAAACCCAAGAAAGTCAAACACTTGTCGTTCTGCAGTTGTTATCTAAAACAAGAAAATATTACATTTAAAATTATCAAATTTCAATAGAAGAATTAGAAAAAAAATTATGGATTACAAGTACAAATTTCACACTAATTTGAAGATAACGTAATTTTTTTCAATTGAAAATTTCAATAAGAATACTTATATAATGAAACAATCGAATATGTTTTCTAGTGAAGTTTTATATTTTATATTTCTATTTATATTTTATATTTTATATATATTTTATATTTCTTCTCAAATATTATAGTACTCATGTTGGATTTCATGAATTTGTAAAAAAATGCCAGTATTTTAAGGAAATGATTGATTAAATATCTTATCAATCTCACTATTGAAGTGTATATCAATCAATCAGTGTTTAATAAAAAAACATATCTGATCATTCATATCTATTTCACAGTAGCTAGTAACACTTGCAAATATATTGTAAATTTCTCTTGAATTTTTCCATTTCTTGGAGATTTTGCAGCGTGTTATTTTGCAAAATAACCTAACCTTATAATATTGGAAAGAGAAAATGATGTAACTAATGATTAGATATCTGTACAGGATTAGATCATATTCCAAATTATTGTTGTATATATCAGTTCACAATATTTATCCAAACTATAAAAAAAACTATTCCAAACACTCAAACTACATCAAGAAACAGTCTATAACTTAACAAAAGATTACAAATCCCTATGCACTGAATTAAAATCTTTTGAATTCATGAGGTACTTGAAATAGATGAATACAAGATGTTAGAATGCGAAGTTGTTCTAAGAAAGTAAAAATCATGAAAGAAGTATAATGAAATGTATCAAATGATGCAGTCTTCTATGGACTGAATTAATCAAGTTTGCCAAGATTGTATGATTCAGGATGAATCAGGCATTGTATCCCAATGAAAAAGCAGACATGCTGCCAAGGACAATAATCACAAGACATCAATGGAGACTCGGAGTTTTTCTCCAACAGAATGAAATAACTCAAGATGAATTTGTAAAAACAGAGCTGATTGGATTTGTCGTCTAATGAGATGCTAATGATATGCGATGCATGCTTTCCCAGTGTTGTTGTCCAATTAGAAAGATTTGTTGCAAGAGGGCAGGAAGCGAATTGCGTTACCATGAACAATCTTGATCCTGAATCAGCATTTCCATCTGAATTGGCCTTCCTAACAACCCAACGAACCAAATTACAATTTCACCTTGCACCAGACGGATCAATGCACCTGCTGATGGGTACGGTCATTGACCATGCGCGAATCCCACTTTGACAACAGGCACAATGGGACGGAGAAAAACTTGGGCCGGGCAAGGAAACAAAACAAACAGCATTGTTCCTGCTATTGTTGGAAATAAATTACTGGCGACGTTTATGAAAAAATTCACCGTTGAACAAACGAAGCACGCATTGAAAGCAGAGAGTAATAAGCTGTAGCGTAGGTATGAGAGAGAGAGAGAGAGAGAGTATAAGCGACGCAACTCACGATTTGTAGGGTGCATATAGTGAGGAGGAAGTGCCTCTTGTTGCAGAGCCCCATGTTGGCCTGGTGCGCAGGAGAGAGCGGCTCTCTCTCTCCTATCTCGGGTGGAGAAGTAGAGTTAGGAGCAAGGGCATACTAGTGCCGTCCAGTGCCCTCCAGCTCCCGGACGCTACGTGTGGCAGCGGCGGCGGCGGCGGCGATGCGTCGTCGCCATTTTCCGTGTACCTCATACACTAAGTATGGTACATACGCTCCGTACTGCTGTGTGATGCTCGTCGCCTCGGCCAGCCTCGGCTACTGCATGGCTGCTTGGCTGCGCTGGTGCAGCGACACACACACACACGCACAACACACAACCTGCAGTCCCCTCTCTCTCTCACTCCCACGCCCAAGGCCTGCCAACCGACGCCGCGCGCGCGCGCGAGAGAGAGTCGAGACTTGTGCACTTGTTGCGGCGGCCGGCCGCGTTGTTTTTTCTCGGGAGCTGCTGCGCCATGCCACGCCATGCGCTCTCTGCAGCAGGATGTGCTGCTCGCCGTGCAGCACTGTGCAGGTGAGTCTGGTGCGCGCGCTGCTGAGCTGTGATGCCGCCTGCGATTGCCTAGGGCCACCTAGGGCAACACTGAACACACACGTACGTACGTGATGGCTTTTTTCAATGAAACGACACACGTGCAGGGCCATCATCACTGCAATGCTTCTCGTGAACCAAGCGCAGCTGCTTTTGAAAGATGCCAGTATTTCGAGAGTTATCCTATACAAATACTGCGACGTAGATCATTATACACGTAATAATTTCGATAATGTCGCGTCTTGATGGTGACGCGCGCGATTCACTGCAAAACGCGTACCTGTAATTGTGTGTGGTCCTGCGTTTGTTTTTCCACCCTCCATTATTCGAAATTCGTTTTAGTTTCGAGATCTTTGAGGGCCAATCCGTGAAACTAAAACGAATTTTGAATGCAGTAAGTATTCATTCTTCTCGCGCGCACATTGTTGGTGTTTCATAGCGTCTACCGCAAAATAGTGTGAGCTGGCCGATCAATCGAAAATAAAATTCAGCTATATATGATACAAGTGTTTATATGCGCGAATTTCCTCTTGTTTAGGGGTAGAAAATGTTGTTATTACTAAGCATTGAGATGTTTATCAGACAGTGAGAAGCTGCAGTTAAACAGATTTGTTGATTCCCTTCGTGCTAGTAGAATTGATAGAGGAATTTATGCATGTGATTAAGAGTCGGCCACGTCTCAATGTTTTTGCACCACAAAGCCAAACTGGTCATCACCAACGCTAAAAACTGCAGTGAGAAAATAGTGTTGTCAAATATCGTTGTCGAATTTTAAATTCATCAAAACTCATTCGGGTTTTGATAAATTTAAACACCAACCGCTCAAAGAATATGGAAAACTCATATATATTTATCAAAAGTATTTTATCATCGCAGTTTGTGCGACCGATCTGCAACATGACAAATGATTCATTGCAAATAACTACAAAATGATCTGCAGTGAATGAAAAGAATAGAATAATATAGAATTATATGAATCACTCACATAATATGGAAAAATTTGAATTTAAAAACATAGTCCAGTTGGATTTGTTTTCTCCCATGAAGAGGATCATCAAAGTGATTCAGCGGTATTTACGTTAAAAGCTTATAAGGGTGTCTGCCCATTTTGCAGTGATGCACGCTTGGTGCGGAGCCCATTCGAACGTTGGAGAAATGAAGATATTGAAAAAACGCTTACAACTCTTTAACTTTTTAGATTAGACAGCTATATATAAATAATGGAACTACAAATTTATTTTTGTAATTCTTACTTTCTTGTGCCCACATCTTACCCTGAATGAAATTGCTGACGCTATTTTCCTCACGATACAAGTCATTCATATGATTAGTTAATAAATGAAACGCTCCAGGTATCTCTAACAATTGTTTTAGGGACCACCTCAATGGTATATACTGGGCTTTAAGGTCAATCTTTTTGGAAATAATATTACCCTGTACATTTTTATGTTCATACATACTCCCTATTCTACATTCTAATGGCATAGTAAAAAGGCCGGCTTTCTCGTATTCACTAAATCTTTTATGTTCGGTTTTGAATTTTTCATGCGACACCCAGCGCCTCTAGCTTGCTTCTGGTCAAGCGATTTCAGATGGATCGCCAAGTAGAAGTTGCTGGATGGCCAAGCAGAAACTGCTTGACATCATTTAACTTATTTTGCTTGGCCACGGCCAGCAGATTTCGCTCAACTTTTCTCTCAGTGATATCACGCTAAAGTGTCGCTAAAATCCCACATATACATTTAACATTGGAACATTTGTTTGTGGTCAACAAATCACATGTATACATGTCAATATATGACCGCAATCTATATACGTGCGCGCGAGCAATGCAAATGTAAATATTGCAGTAAATATTGTAAATGTGGAATGTGGATCATTCATTTGTTAGGGCACAACTGCCGGTGCGAGGTTAGGGAGAAGCGTAAACGACGAGCGGCAAAATGTTTCGGTCCAAATCCAATCTAATAAACTCCAGCCTGGATTAATCTGAATGAAAAAAACAAAGTACAAAGCCAATGCCGCACGAGAGCTCGCGCGAGTGGCTCTATCGAGAATCGCTCGCGCGCGAATTAACAATTGAGCTGCTTGTGTGTGTGGTGTTGTTGGTGCCGTGTTCCCGGTTCATCGCTCGTCACCAAGGTACTTCGGATCCAAACGGTAAGCTATTGATCGATTGGCGCGCCGGCCATTCAGGATATATTGTGCGCGCAGCAGATCGAGCGCGGGCGAAGGAGCAGCGGCGGCACAACCGGCACGGGTGCAACAACGGTTGCAGCCACAGGCCGGTGAGCCGGCTCGAGCATGGCGGCGGCCGCGGGTGTACCGCGGCAAGACACACGCGAGACCCGCTGCACGTTCCCAACGCACTGCAGCACAAGAGGTGCGCCGCTGCCCCAGGTATACCAGTCCTCCAATGAGTCTCGCTATGGACTATCCAATCATATCCCATCGGCAAAATTGAAAATTTCGTATTCTCCCCGAGATGGATAATATTTTTTTGCCCGTACACTCTCGTACTGCTCGTCGAAAGTTAATGCTTTCTTCTCGACCCCGATTGCTTCGATGACGCCAACGGTCAACGGAGCTTACTCGAGCAAGTTTATTCGCTGAATAATATCGACCCCTCGCGGTAAAAATGTTTGGATACGCACCTTCGCGATTTCTTAATTTCGCCGAGAAAAACCATCAGCCACAAAGGACCGCCGGCAAAGTTGATCGTTTCGATAATCGCAAGTGGTTCTCTCCGCCAAAGTCCCAATCAATCAATTGGTAAACGAGTGGATCGTAAGTAACAAAGGAAAATTTGCGACTCTCATTTGCAAGCAACGAAGAGCAACGAAGGTCTGTGGTGCGCGCGCGCGTGACATGTCATACCGTTTAACGGTCGATTGATTTTAAACTCGAACCGTTTTGCATCTGAAAACTGACGAACTATGTAGCAACAAGAATATTCACTTTAAAGCGGGATCAACATAGCAAATTCATACATGTTGGAAAGAAAATTATCCAGACGAAGAAACGTCGAAAATGAAACTGCACACTTGTACGCCTTGACGAGACAAGTGCGATACAATTCATATGCATTTTTAATTTTCCGACTTTTATTTGATTTCGAGACCATCAATAATAATCAATTGGCTCTTGCGTTATCCCCGACAGAGCTGGAATGGCGAGTCCGGTTTCGTGACTGATTATATATGTATATACTTAGATCGAGCGAATTTTTTTGTTGTCCGAAAGGATCGTTCCAGATGTTGAAGACTCCGGGGAGGCGGTTCCACGTGCGCGAGGTGTTTGGCGATGGGAACTGCATGTTTCGCGCCATCAGTTACATCGTTTGGGGAACCGAGGACTATCATCGACATTTGCGCTCGTCGGTCAGTAGGATTTTTCCTCGGATTTTTCGCATATTCACGAGTCTTATTAGAAATGTTTCACCCGCGTCACATTGAGAGAAGAATAATAGTATGAACTTGAAATACTGTTACTCTATACGTATACTTGATTTCTCAAATTAATTATACGTAAGTTATATTGAATATATATATGCGCGTGTAGCTGGCTTAACTCTTGATAATTAGTATATATATATAAAATAGTTAATTTAGTACGAAGGTGGATGAATGATTGACTTGTCAGGTAATCAAAGTGGACTACTTTACTTGGTGCCAATGATCAACGAGTTTTGATGGGTGCTACACTGAGAGTGAATTGACTCGTGCAGTGAATCAGAACTCGCGGAACAAGAGTAAACAAGAGTAGAAGCTCACTTTGATTGCGTATAGATAGATTGACTGGAGCAGTTCGAGCTGCGCGTGCATATCGATCGTTTGATTGGCGATCGACGGATTTATGGAGGTGCGTGCGGCAAGTGGCAGGTGGTGAGGCACGTGGAAAAGTGCTGGCCGGAGCTGAAGCCGCTCGTGCAGGCCGAGTGGAGCATGTCGAGGCTGTCGGAGTACGTGGGCTTCATGGGCTCGAGCGGCACGTTCGCGAGCGAGCTCGAGTGCATAGTGGCGGCCAGGCTTCACCGGCACAGCCTCGCGATATACCGGCGCCTCGACGTCCTCGGCAACCTGCGCCGCGTCCTCGTCAGCCGCTTCAGCCCCGGGGCCCGGGTCGCCAATCTGCTCTTCACCGGGCGCAACGAGTTCGGCCACTACGACGTCCTCCTCGCCTGTCCTCACCCGCCCCCTTCATGAGCCTCCTCCTCACCAATCCAATACTCTCCACCAGCTTTGCTTATTATATACTGCAGCTATTCTCATTATACAAATTTACCAGCAAACTTTTTTTCTTTTCATTTCCACTGTATTCCAGTATTCATATAAATTTACACGTTCCCTCCGTCATGTCGTTCTTCGCGAACGATACAGACGGAATCTTCTTAAAACTAATTCGCGGATGAATTGCGCAAGAAGAACCAACCACACGGGATTTTGAGAGATCTGGTACGGATGATGTACTGTGTACAATAGCAGCTCGCTCTTCGATCCCTCGGTGTTGTTTCACGTGTCGAGCCACTTTGTTATCGTGGTTATCACGCCGTGAAGCCTACAACTGGAAATGAAACATTTTCGGAATTAACACGTGTCAATTGCTGTATATACCTAAACTTTTTAATTGACCTTCGAGGACTCTAATAATACTTTCTAACAATCAAATTGACAGACTAATTTGATTAATAGTAATTATTATGATATAATTTGTAACAATGAATAATGAAATGACAGCTAAATACGTTTTTATGAACAGTTGAATATTCGAATATCGTATCAATATAGTTTATGCACCATTTTCTGACTGCGTATAAATTCAGATCAACGATCCGATAAAATTACCTAATGTGATAGAATAATTCGGAAGTGCAGCCCATGCTGAGGTAAGGCAGGTCTCTCCGGACAGCTTGCACTATTTCTTTGGCGATTTCTTGCTCAGTTTGCCGGAGTAAACTATATTCAAACGAGAGAAGGGCATATATCATGTGATTATTGCACCACCAGCGACGTTAGGAATTTTTATCAGGCGTAGTTTGGTTTATTATCTCATACCTTGGCTCAGCTTTCGGCGCAACAGTCATAAAAGTCAGTCTATTATTTCGCCCGTTAAACGTCTGGCCCAGGCTGTCCATGATACCTGCAAATGACGGTGGCTCGCGGGCCAGACGAACAGTGAGGTTTATCTTTGCAAATCAATCGACCGTGTCATAATAATTAGCTCGTATTTCTTTTATCGTTGATTAGTAACGACGTGACAGCTGTCAATTACATTTTTAGTTGAAAGAGTTGAATCTTGAAATGTTCGTAACGCATAAAAGAAAATGAATTTGATAAAAATAACACGACCTAATTATTTTTCTATACTGTATGCAATACACGCGAGAAGAGTAGGCGTATCGGGAGAAATTATTCTACCGTATCGTGTCAATTGGCCGAGGATCTGAATGAGGAGAAGAACGTATATTAATAACCTGCAACTGCGGCTTTGGAGCCCATGTACGCGTCTTCCGTAGAAACTGTTGGGGTGATTCCAATGACGTGGGCCCGCTCGCGATGCATCATGGACGGCAGGAATGCCATTATCGTCTGTAAAAATACATATACATTGTTATAAATATGTGTGTGTGTGTGTGTAACGATCCTACAGAGTCGTTCATTCATTTACAACGGGTTATACTAAAATTACTGAAATTTATAAAACTTCCAACATTTAAATAATTTTAAAATTTGGAAAATTTTCAAAATGAATCTCAAGTTTTATACGGAGGCCGCGAAAACTTGGGATTGATTTGCGCAATAATAGCGCTTGGTTCGCACGCGCGCATTATTGTCCTTTCCGCGCGCGGTCGATAGTTTGTTCGTTATTTTCATTATTTGAAATCAGCAGCTTATGGGGGCTTCATCCCAAGAAAATCATGGGTCAACATGGTCATTTCCATATGAGCGCTATAACAAAAATGACGTTTTTTACATAGGCTCTTATGGCGAGAATCGATTAATCCCTTCTCAACTAAATATGATCTTATGGAAAAATTTGAAAAAATTCTGAGTAATAGGTTTTTATAAGTAGATTATAATATGATCGCGAAAATTGTATGTCGCCATCGAAATAAGATCGTAAAACTGAAAAAAAAAGGATTTTGACGAATTTGACAAGTGTTTATGTGCAAATCTTGACTTAGTTATAATTTATTTTCCCTTTTCAAGCATCCATAAGCAGTATAGAACAAGACTAATCTACTTTAAAACGATAGAATTGGGAGAATTTTGAAAAATAATTCAGGCGCCCCCAGTAGGGCCCCGCATTGGTACGGCACCTAAGGCTGAAGCCACCTTATGCGAGTAGGAAGTAATCAATGCTGGCGATCGATGGGTCGGATCCAGGGTGGCTCAACAATGAGCAAACGCTTTGTGGAGTGTAATGGCTGCTGGAAGAACCGACTCACCCAATAGTGGCTCGCGAGGGTGTGGGCGACGGTGTCGAAGAGGCCCTGCTCGGGGCTGGCGGCGCAGGTGACGAGCACGTCGACTCGGCCGACGTCCCGCTTGACCCTGAGGGCGAGGGCTTTGATCTGCTCGCGGTCCCCCGGGTCGCAGCGGTAGGCGCAGGCCTCGTGGTGCTTGCCGATGCCGGTGCGCCGCTGCCGGCGCAGCCTCCGGGCCGTCTCCTCCGCCGCCTGGCCGTCCTCGTCGACGCAGATCACCGAGCAGCCGCCGCGCGCAAACTCCTCCGCGACCAGCCCGCCCAGCGGCGACCTCGTACCCGTCACCTGCACATCGTCCTCCAGCGTCAAAATTGCCAACCGTCAAATCCTTCCTCCCCTCGTTCTTCTCCAATACTATAGCCGCGCATCAACTTCCATAGACAGGCTATTCATTTTCCCGCGCATTTATACTAGCCTACTCTCTTCAATTTTTACCATTTATTACATTTTGGGCTTTCTTCAAAGTTCGCTTGTCATTATTACTCTATTTATATGCGCGTTTATTATGTAATTCGATACGTACAAATATATTATTGAAATACTATATTTATGATATTTTTTAATATATAATACGGAACGTATTGTTTTTGTGAATAGTGAAAATGGATATTTCAGATAACAATAACATCTTTTTTCTGATTTTATGAGAGATAGCACTGGTATGGCTGCCTAAAGTTGCCCCGATTTTAACCTGACTGACGAGATAAATAAAATTTGAGACCCTCAAATCGTTTCGCATATTCGACCTGATTTTTTAACTTTCTGACCCAATAGAAAGTTCCTGCAGCAATTCTACATGTATTTACCGCAATGATTCGTGTTTTCTAAAATCGATTTTTTTGAAAGAAAAGATACAGTACTGCCCTTGACATTGCCTCCATCTACTTGATACACTAATGGTACAACTAACGGCGCAGAAAACATCTCTTTCTCCAAACAATAGCCAAAAAATATTTTAGAAATCGAATTGACTAATTGATTACCGGGAAACCGTCTTATGCTTATTGTCTGTGCTTAGCCACCGAGATCCTGCAACGACAAGGAGAAAAAAGTATCTCAATACAAGCTTTTACGCGACTCGAACACGTTGGCTGCTAAAATATCTTTTCCCTTAGTCACAAATCGAGTTTCCTCAGATGACCCATACGTGCACCAAGGTCGAGTTAGTGGCAGAATTATTCTGTATCTCATTAAAGTAGCGCAGTCGAATCACCTTAAAAGCAGTCACTCTTGGACTTGTATCATTAATAATTGCGAAGATGATGGCGAGAAACGGATTATTGAGAGCGGCACATAGTTACCAGAACGACATCGCCAGTCAGATCTCGAGGTGGTTTGGGCAGAAACGACTTGACGATGCTGAGGAGGAGGAGGAATCCGGAGATGCCTAGAGCAACGAGGAATTCGAAGCTCAGGTAAAACCACGTCGCGGACGACGGGCTACCGATTGTCGACTCTGATGTAAGGCGATCGTCTCCCACCGACAGCATCGTTTGCTGCAAACAGTTTATCTCAATGTATTCCACCTGTTCACCGCTCGATACAGTACATTTTGTTGCGAAGAAGATTTTGTGTCAAGTACTATGTGAATTGCGGATGATTCATTCGGTGAGTATACACATGGAGAAAACAAATATATAAGGTACCTGTACCCAATATGTGCGCCACCTAAGTGAGGAAGGTCACTACACCGCGTCAAATGAAAATTTTAACTAATGTAATTTATTGTAAATGAAAGTTCTACTCGATACCTTCAAAATGAGCTAAGTCTCATTTCATTTAAACAGTTTTACGCTGAGATACAGCGTTTTGAAAAATTTTGAGTGTTACACTATATGGCGCCACTCTAAAAATACTTCTTTTTATCCAGTTTGTCGCATGAAGCATGTCTGAAATGAATAAAATACAAACAAAAGAGTGTATTTCTAATATAATTTTATTGAAAAATACATTTTGTCTTTTACTAAACCATATCATATAGACTATATGAACTTCTAACAAGCTAAATCAAATCAAGTTTTCAGTTAGAATTCATGAAATAACGTTGTTTTTGAATCAAACAAAATTAACTTATGCAACATTCAATTCCAATATTAATCTCTCATATTAATGAACATTCTTTTTAGTGTAATTTTGAATATAATTGGAATAGAAGAGTCACTGTAATAGAGTGCAATTTTAAAAATGTCCGAGCCCATTTGGGACTAGCTATTGTCTTGATGGTAGAAAAATTGTCTGATGTTTTTTCCTAGACAGTACTTATAAACGCATAAGCTCAAAATGTTTCTTGTTATAAGATAGCCAATATCTGCTAAGCGTTTAATTCGACTACACAATTCTTCGTTCTGTACTGTCGTTAACGCATAGGGTCAACTCATTTTCCTTTTTTCGGATATGTTTTGTTTGACATATCGTTGAAATGTTCGACAAGGTATCTTATATATAGTCGAAGCCATCCTCTGCGATATCTAGCCGTTCTTGACCTGCTCCAGAGCTTGAACTAAATTTTCTTTCGACCATGTTTGGCGGATATGTACCGTCAATGGGTTGATTATAGCAGCTAGAACAAGAAAATAGGGGTGGCGCATATTGGGTACATTTGATAAAAATAACGAAGAGCTATTGAAACGGTTGATAAAAAGGGCGTAAGATGAAAAAAAAAATTGGATGATGTAGATGGAATGTCAAGGAATCGAATGATATGTCGCTCGACAAAAAATTCGCAAAAAATTCGCATTTACCTGAGCGAAATTAGATGGAGAATGAAAATTGGTGAAAAAATGGAGAAAACGAGCTGTAACAAGTTGGTGTAAGGGTTCCCGATCGGTGAAAATGTTTTTTTCCCTCATTATTTAGTATTGCCGACAAGATCCTGCGGCGATGCTCTAGACGCGCGTATAAATGAAATACGAAGGGTGGCGCATATTGGGTACACCTAACTTATATGCTTATCGGTAATATGCCGAGAAGTTTTCAGATGCTGTTCATCAAGCGCTTTTTTAAAATTAATGACGAAACCAATACGTGATTGTGCAAGTCTTTATTCATCGTAATTGATGAGCTACGAAAATATCGGAGCATTTGTAATGGGATATAAATTTGAGTACATAGTAATTGAAAATTGGTTGGTCGAAGATATTTTGAATTTTTGAAAAGTTGAAATATTAGGGTATGTAGTATGGTGTATGATAGCGGTGTACAAAATCAATCTGCGTCTGGTTGTAATTAAACGCTTGAATCAGATCTGTTGTAACACTCACACCCGACGGGTATTACAAATCTTGCTCCAACACCTCCATCAACGTTCGCGACGATGAAAAATTGTCCGTTGTTCAAATAATTAATCCTTCAAAACTTGTTCGCGTATTTGAGCGCGCGATCCGCGAGTACGCGTGTGCGTCTCTATATTCAATAGATCATCGTGATTGTCCAGTTGAGCCGGTATGTTACCGCCGCAGTGCACCTGGCAAACGTAGAATTGCAAAATCGCAGGTACACATAAAACGCTGTTTATCAATTGATTTCAAGCTGTGTATGTTTCGCCTCTGACACGCCTCGCATTCAGCGATTTGTCTCCTATATTCAATCTGAATCGAGAAAGATCTTCCTCCCAAAAGTATTTTTTTTTCCCCTCGTAGTAGTTACGTGATACACTTGTGGCTGCAATAGTCGAGGGGGAAGAATCATACGGAATGGCGTGTATGTAAAGGGTATTTTCGACCACGGGAGCAATTAAATACAGCTGTACAAGCGGCTCGACTCGAGGCAACACGTGTTATGAGGCAATGATCAAATCGAAGCTGAGACTGATCTATCGAGATTTTGTAGCGAGATAAATATGACATGTATCGCGCGATATTTTGATCGAATGTCGGTTGAGCAGTTGCCCGGGCAGCTCGAGCAGTTGAAACGTCACAAATTTACGAGCCGATCAAACTACGGTCGTTCACGTGGATTCGCGTGAAATTCTCCACATAGATCCACTGGTATTTATCGGCACTCGGATAGTTTTATATGGTCACACCAGCGATTCCGACCCGAGTTTTGAAATCAAGGATCGTTATATTCAAGTTTGCAATTCCTGTGGACACCAGCTTTATTACCGCGACGATTACAGTTTAAAGTTCCATTATTGAACGAAACAAGTGCCCTAGTTGAACGTGGCTTTAGCGAGAATCGGTGTGAAGCATTTGAATACTTGATCTATTTCATTTCTTTCTCGCACCTTTTTTGCTCCTGCAAAACATTCGATTTGTGAGAATATTATTCTTGACATCAAAATATTATATCCGCAAAAAAAACTAATGAGTATTTTCACTGGTTTCTCAAACCATATTTCGATTGTATAACTTTCTGCCAGTTTGGGAACGTTCGTGCGTTAATATAAGAGCAAAAAAAGTGTCAAGTTTTTCGAAGCCGATTTTATTGGTAAAATTTGCTCGCGGACGTGATCTATGAATTATCATTCAGCGATTGAATTCGTGAGCCAAATGGGCTAAATAGCTTTTGGTCTCGATGCAGCTCGTGCTTTTAGCTCGTACTCTATTGATTCGGAAAATCGCCAATCTGGTTCCATATTGACTAATCTTGAATTACAAATCAGTTTGAATTCCGTGATATATATTTTTCTCTTATACTGTTGTAAGATCACCAAACCACATTTTTTTCAGTATCGTATACAGAATTTCTCTTGGATTTGATTAATTGGAATTAATTTGAATACTGAACCACTGAAATAAATCAGACTTTAATTACGATATTGAAGTAATTAAAACATATGAAATTATTGAATGTTATATTTGAGCGTACAATTTTCAATGAAAAAATCGCTTCTCTTCGTTTGAATAATTTGTTTCCGTAAATTGACGAGAGAATAGCACAACGGAAAAAACCCACTCGGCAACTATAAGTAATCGATGTGTGAGAAACGACGAGAGTAGAAAGTGAGTCCAGTAACTTTCCGACTATAATTGACTTTTCGCAAATGCAGGAAAGCAATTTTCAACGATTTGACATTATCAAATTACTAATTTACGATTAGATAGAGATACGGAAGTTTGCATTTTCATTCGACTACGTAATAATCGGGTGAGTTGCACCAAAGATTCTCTCTACAATCTATGCAAACGAGCTCGTAATTGAATAGCACAGCCATATCAAACTTGCACGTCGTGGACGTGTATAATTTTTACCACGTTTCTCCTCGAAATATTGGTCCACAAAGTTGCTACTGATGCGAATTCTCCATACTTTTACGGGTATAGAGATATGATTAGAGAGAAAAAAATGAGCTAGCCCTTTCCAAATCACTGACTTTCAGTTGATGCATAAAAGCAAAATTTACGAGCCACGACCAAAAATGCTGATCGAGTAAAGTTGAGTGTCTGCATCAGTGAGACGTTGCACGAGGCAATGTATATATCTCCTAATCACACTTCTAATATTAAGTAATGTTAATTTTTCTCAACCCAATAAACTCGTACGAGTGTCCCAAAAAATTTGAGACATGATGAAAATTCACTAGAGCCACGAGTGTGCGTGGATGCCTATATCATTTCCCGATTAATCTCATTCACCAGAAGATTATTAGCCATGTCAGCCCGTAAATCTACTAGATAAGATTTAATTATGAACTGGAAATACAGATCGCTTGCTGCAGATACCTTTTACATGAGTCTCAGCGTGTCGAGATTTTATTACAGTACGAGTGATTTTCTTGTAAGAAAATCAAATTTTAAATCTATCTCAAGACTTGGTCATTTTTCAAAAATTTGCTTGTTCTGGTATATATATGCTAATTATTTAGGTTGGCGTCGAAGTTGGCGGAGTTTGTGAACTGCAGATGGTGAGAGAAAAATACTGTGATGGTTACTTTATTTCTACTATGCTTTTCAAAACAATATAGTCACGGCTAGTAAAAATTAGGCAGTATTAAACTTTAACTTTATCCAAAACATACCAATCATAACTGCAAAAAACAAAATACATTAGCTTATTTACAAAAAGATGTTCTGCAAGTACATATATCGACGTGTCTTACAAAGAAAGACAAATAACTGAATTTGTTCGCGAAGAAAGACACATATCCGAATCTGTCCGCGAAGAAAGACAAAACTCGCAATCTGGCCGCGAAGAAAGACAGATTAAGCTTTCATTCCATATATTTTTTACGTCAGAAAATTGTGGGATGTGCGCCATGTATCCCTTTTGCGGCCAGACGCGAGTTGTGCCTTTCTTCGCTGCTCCACGGATGCGTTTGTACAATTTTGAAGGGAACCAAATATATCGATTCGTAATAATGTTCCATTTATAATTTAGCAATTATGCAATAATCAAATTGTAATCTTCACCGGAAACCGAGTAGTTTGACTTATAAAGTATACTATGCCAATGTAATAGTAAACTATCTTTATCATGTTTGTCTCTTTATCATCTCGTGCAATTTCAATTCTTCGTTATTTTCCGACGACTCGTCTATTTTATTCGATAAATCTCGCATTACACTTCGCGTATAAAGAACAACTTTGTGCAGAATCGCACGCATCAATCGACGATGAATAATATATTCAATGGTCATTAGGCGCGAGACCTGCACCCAATGAGCCAGAAACGATCGGTCATTTGAGGAATTCCAAAGTCATAGTGTCTCATCACGAATTGTGATGGAAAACGTATATACGCGCGACCAATGACACATCGAAAAATCAGCTGAGCGGAGAGGGAGAAAAATGTTGAGGGAAGCGATTGAATCTCGCGACCGTGACGAATCGTGGCGCGAAAGAGCGAGCCGCCGCGCCGGCCGAGGGAAAGGTCCTTTCTTCGCGGCGCGGCGGCTCGCTCGCCGTCACGCTCGGCCGCGAGAGCTTATGTAATGGAAAAATAACAAAGGTGGTCGCGGACCCCGTTAACTTATACAACCAATGGCCCCTCCTCTTGAACACTCGCGGCCGCGTTGCGCCGGCCGTTCCGCTCAATTTCCCTCTATCTATCCCCCGATCATCACTCCTCGCGTGCGGCCCTGCATTGCACCTGTTGTGATGCCTGTTTTGCCAACAATCCACACTGCTCTCCGTTTCATATTGATGCACTGACTTTTCACTGTTTATCCCGCGATTACATACACCGAAAGAATACACTATAAATCTAAATTAGTAAGAGAAAAATGTACTAAGGTATAGGTGCACCCAATATGCGCCACTCTTGGTATTTCATTTATACGCGCGTCTAGAGCATCGCCGCGGCACAGGATCTTGTCGGCAATACTAAATAATGAAGAAAGAAAACATTTTCACCGATCGGGAACCCTTACACCAACTTGTTACAGCTCGTTTTCTCCATTTTTCACCAATTTTTATTCTCCATCTAATTTCGCTCAGGTAAGTGCGAATTTTTTTAATACCCTTAAATTGGGCCAAAAAAATCAAGCGACATATCGTTCGATTCCTTGACATCCCATCTACATCATCCAATTTTTTTTTTTCATCTTACGCCCTTTTTATCAATCGTTTCAATAGCTCTTCGTTATTTTTACCAAATGTACCCAATATGCGCCACCCCTATTTTCTTGTTCTAGCTGTTATAATCAACCCATTGATAGTAAATATCCGTCCAACATGGTCGAAAGAAAATTTAGTTCAAGCTCTGGAGCAGGTCAAGAACGGCTAGATATCGCAGAGGATGGCTTCGACTATATATAAGATACCTCGTCGAACATTTCAACGATATGTCAAACAAAACATATCCGAAAAAAGGAAAATGAGTTGACCATATGCGTTAACGACAGTACAGAACGAAGAATTGTGTAGTCAAATTAGACACTTGGCAGATATTGGCTATCCTATAACGAGAAAAATTTTGAGCTTATGCGTTTATAAGTACTGTCTAGGAAAAAACATCAGACAGAATTTTTCTACCATCATGACAATAGCTAGCCCCAAGTAGGCTCGGACATTTTTTAAATTGAACTCTTCCATTTCAGTGAGAACATCTCAATTATATTTGAAATTGCACTAAAAATAATGTTCATCAATTTGAGAGATTAATATTGAAATTAAATGTTGCATAATTTAATTTTGTTGATCCAAAAACAACTTTTTTTCATGAATTCTAACTGAAAACTTGATTTGATTAAGCTTGTTAGAAGTTCATATAGTCTATGTGATATGGTTTAGTCAAAGACAAAATGTATTTTTCAATAAAATTATATTAGAAATACACTCTTTTGTTTGTATTTTATTCATTTCAGACATGCTTCATGCTTCAAACTGGATGAAAAGAAGTATGTTCAGGGTGGCGCCATATTGGGTACACTAAAAATTTTTTTTTTTCAAAACGCTGTATCTCAGCGTAAAATTGTTCAAATTGAATGAAATTTAGCTCATTTTGAAGGTATCGAGTAGAACTTTCATTTGACAATAAATTACGTTAGTTGAAATTTTCATTTGACGTGGTGTAATGACCTTTCTCGCTTAGGTAGCGCGCATATTGGGTACAGGTACCTTACTTATACTACTATAGATAAAAATATCGTGCGAATATTCAGCTGAATAGTTGGTAAAACTTTACTCGTTTTCACGTTGAGCATTTATCATTTCCATCGCTTATGCAATTTCTACTATTTAAATCTTGGTGGGTATATAGTCATCGGTGCTATAATGATGTACGCACGCGAACTAATTATTCCTACGCGCGGTATTGAATAATATTGTTTCGTGGTAGTTGCGGATCACATGTACCGTGGATGGACTGACACGCACCAAATCCCGACAGAGTAATAATTTAGTGAAGCAACTGCGCACGTATTGGTGTTTATAGCGCGAGTAAAGTTGCCGGAGCACACCTACGATACGGGAAAAGATTTATTTTTTTTGTCTATCGTCGCGGCTGACGATATACCTGAGCAGTTACACAGATATAGAAGTACGAATTGTTCCCAAGAAATGACGAGTTCTCAATGTAAACGTGCAGCCAAGCAACTCAGCCCAAATTTTGACTGCTTTTACACCAAATTTCAACTTTGCGGTCGCGACTAACCACTTAATAATAATTATCGAGAGTCGAGAGGAAACTATACTCGTATGTTCAATATAATTTGCATGTACATATATACTACCCACACTACTCTACGCATATAATTCATTAGAAATTACGTGTACAAGTATATCAAGTTCACTCAACTGTATTCTTCTTGAACCAGGAAAGCCGCCGCACAATCTTTGCATCACTGCGATCATCATTTCAAATTTTGTTTTGTAAGGTAAGTACGTGGTTCTTGGGTTGACCAATATTTACAGCCGCCTAAACGTCTAGCGTTTTGGTTGCCCACTAACGTATTCCGTCAATTTATCTGATTTTATACGTATTTACGCAGTATATGTATATTACAGTATAGTATAGATAGTATATTTATCGCAGTATAGTATATTTATAGCAACTCTTGTACCCACAGATATACTGTTGAAATGCTTAAAATCCAGCATATCCGAAAGCTGATATAGGACCCAAGGAAAACAAAACGTTAGAGCTAGGCTGGCTTGAGATAATAATACATAGTTTCATCGCGCGCGATTGGTATCCTAAAGCTTGTAGCCTGCAGTAGACCGGAAAAAATCGAGTTTGCCGTGTGAAGTATGTTGCATTGTGAATTGTAACTTATAGTTCAATTGAGTATGTTTATAGTAGCGTTGAATAAATTATTAGTGCGGCAATTGAAGATAATATTGTACATAACTATAAATTCGCTGCGCGCACTCATCTATATGTTGATCCAACTATTTACAGTATTAATTTGACAATATTGAATGATTGAATTCATGTTGAATAATGCAATGATTCGAATTATGTTTAGACTGCTTGCAAATTCGATGAGTTTTGTCAAGTTTGCCAAAAAATATCCATTCTTTTCATTTTATCGCGAAGAATGCGTATTACATAGCTGCACAGCTATTGTTACATCGAGGATAAGGAAAAACATTATGGTTCTATTGAGTATGAGCATTATAGCATAGTATGGTGAAACGATTGTACCACTATACTTGTAGTTCATTCAAAGTTGTGATAGCTACATTTTTTTCGCAATAGAATGACAGTGGTTTTTCTGTATGATCAATCGTTTTCATCGAACTTGCGGCTGTCCTCGATAGTGGTAGCCTACATTATAATTTTCAACTTTGTCGTGAAAAGTATGGATATTGCCAGAAAATCGACGCTCGTCGCATCTGCAACGGAATTATTCCAATCGCCAGCTTCTCTTTCCGCTCAACCAAATGAAAATTCCGGGCTGCGCCGCTTTCACATCATTGCACGCGACGTTAATTTATGCATTGGCCCAACTGGCGGAATGAAGGCGAGTACTTTTCCAGCTGCGCGCGGTCAACTGTTATTTATCCCGTTTCGCACAGCTGAGAAAGTCACGAATCAGCATTGCCGGAGATTTTTCTCTTCTATCCTCCTTAGGTCCCTACCTTCGCTCGGAGCGCAGTACAGCTGTCGAGAATAAAACAAAACTTTTCGCATCTCGAAAAAGTATCGAACGGGTGGCTCGCGGTCATTTGCGACTGCGTGCAGCTATTGTTACGTGCGACGAGCCGCAGATAAAGAGCCCAACTAGGAGCGCATAAACCGTTCAAGTATTTAAATCATGCATTTTTTTAAATCATAAATTCTTACGTTTCCTGATCAATACAATCTATCGACTTTGTCACAGCGCAACTTTTGTATTTTCAACTAAATTACCCTCGAGTTTAGATAATCCGAGAAGGAAACTCGCGGAAACTCACTGAGATGGGATGATTTTGATGCGAACTAGTTTCGGACACATAATTATTAATTTATTGACGGAGCTGAAATCTTTAGGAGTCGAGAAGTTGGTTGAATGATTTTTCCTTTATTAATTTTCATTGTACAATCCGGATTCCAGAAAACATCATCTACGATATATCGAAAGGCTTTTCTCGAAATTTCCATTGATCCGACGACTCTTTCTGATTATTCAAGAGAAGCGAACTACCCCGTTAATATTCATTCGAGCACATGAGCGTGAAACACGGTGAATCAGTGCACGGGAAGCTCGACTATGAGAAATATCTCTTGTCGAGGTATTTTATTGCAATGTATAAGCCATCGAATACCATTGAGCACTTGTCGAATTCGTCGATGCAATTGTACCACCAGCTAATGCTTATCATCAGCCGCAATTGCAATAGCAGCGCGTACCTGAAATTCCGCTCTCTGGCGGGCGTGCCTTGGTCGAAACTGCCTCGCGCGCGAGCGGCGAAATTGCTCGGTGTCGCGCTGGCGTTAGTGCAGGCCAAGTGCGCAGCCCGTATACACGTTACGAGAAGACAGCCAATCTGTCGACGGAGAAAACGAAATGACGCATAAAAATAATCATTCAAACCGTATCGCGCGCGCCGATTTTGCTCCGTCTCGACGAGGTGCAGTTAGTCGAGAACTCGAGCCGGAGCTCCGGAGAAGAATGGACGAGCTGGGGTAACGAACGAAATTTGAAAGTCGATTCCATAGGCATGTATTTGATGCGCGTGTATACGCCTAACGACCCAATGCGTATAATTAATTTGTAATATCTCGGTGGCGCTGCAACGGGAATCATTATGAATGTAAATGTCGGATCAGCAGACCTTTCGATTCACGAGTAGTTACACGCGTGTTGTATACTGCGCTGAAGAGAGTTCCAAGATACGAGACTACAGATAAGTGTAGAAAGTGACATTAGGAAGTCACGCACTGCGTTCAAACAGGTTAAAAGTGTCGATTGCGCAAAGGAGATTTCCTTGTGATCTTTAGTGCTCATTGTGTGATTTTTGCAATAGAATACACTAACAGAGGAACGCAAGGAATATGTGTGTGTGTGTGTGTGTGTGTGTGTGTGTGTGTGTGTGTGTGTCTGTACAGTGAACTCAGATTACGAGATACTTCATTATAGGCAATTTTTGAAAACTCAATGTATCATATCAAAATTTTTTCATTGTGAATGGTCCAAAGCTCTGCTGAGCGAACAATCGAGTCTATATATATAGATCGTATACATTTTCAAACATTACGACTTGCAGTATATCCATTCAATACTATAATTGGGTTCAGCTTATATTCATTGACGATAGTTTTGTAATAAATAAAATATTAAATATTTGAAAAAGCGAAAACTATTAGATTCATCGTGGAAAAATAGAGTTTGGTTGTAAACGATGATTAATTACAAGGTATATGTATAATTTACATCTAAGTAAATGGACAAGTGAATAAGCTTGCAGTATTGAAGTCAACTACTGCATCAACTGTGGAGAATTTATGGAATATAACTCCCTTACAGGTTTGTTACTCTCGATCTCATCCCGAGCCCATTCGAATCTTGCTGTACAGGCTGATTATCATTCACATTGTCAAAGAAGTTCAGCTACCGACAATCCAATTGAATCTCATGGAAATCGTCACGTCTGCTGGAGAAAATGAAATGTGACTGGCTCATATTTTCGTCTATCGTGTGCGTCTTGTGTAATTTCATCGGTAACGGAAAAACCTGTTGTGGAATGCACAAGTTGCTCATTCCGGGCCGGATGATAAATTCGTATCAAACACGTTACCCGCATTAAATTAGGGAATTTCCGTTACGGAATGCAAACGCAAACGTAAACGTATTGACTCATTTTGGTTGGACAAAAATTTTCACGAATCGCATGCCGAGAAATATTTAACAACGCAGATGGTTTGCCAGTGTGTAATCCATCAAATTATGCAGCGAATGACGTTGTATACCCCGGTATCGCGATACAATCAATGTCCCCTTTCAATAATACATCGTGCCCAGAAGAAAATGTTGAAAGAGCCACGCTAACTTGTGAAACTTTTCAATGATAAATCGATTGTCTATGAAATATTGTCTGGTCCCCAGCGATCAGTAGCGAACCCGGAAAAAATTGCTACACTCCATTAAGTTTCCACTCGTTGGATATTACCCGCTATAAAGAGTGAGTGGTAATTATGACATTGGCGCAACTATTCAATACCAGCGATGCATTTTAACGTAACAAGTCATAATTGGTTTTTCTTTTTGTCAGAACCACCCGGGTGTTTACAGGCGAGAACTCTCGAGTGCTTCCGTGGTCCTTCTACCCTGATACTTTCAATATGAATACAATCGTGGATTCGCATTAATACCTGTATTTCAAGTTAGAGTTACTCTTGCTGATGGCTCTCGTTGACATTAACAATGGAAAACTCTTACGTTGAGATTAGGAAAAATTATTTCATCTCTCGCCATTAAGAGAAGAACATTTTTATAGCCAATGTTCTGGACATTGGATTGTTCAATTCCGTAACAATTCATGGAAATAGATAATTGTTACCTGGTATCTATACTTCATTTACGAAGGGTTGAAATTTGACCCAAATTAACGATGGATCCGTCAGTGCCAGTATTGAAACATCTTTGCAAATTGACCGTCGTGTTACATTATAACTGAGTTTCCGGAAACATCTAAATCACTTTTGATTGTCCAAAGGCCTTAGGAACGTCATATTCTCGAAGTGGGAAAATTTCGATGCTTCGCAAAATAATAACATTTGAATAAAAACTTGAATGTTCAACCGTACAATTCAAGTTTCATTCGAGAATAATTTATCTTGCGTTGCAACTGACATGGAGTGAAAAATTCTACCGATATACTACTATCTGAGGATGTATTCATTCCTAATTCTCGAACTTTGTATGGGCATTAGAAAAAAAAAATTACCTAGCGAATGGATGTTGACGGTACTCCGGTGATTCATCTAAAATGAAAACATTCAATTGTCCGCAAGGAAATTTTAAATCTTTGCGGTACAATAACTGCTTCATCACGTTCGTCCAATCTGCCGCAGCATAACTCGCTGTGCACTTAATCTCTTTATAATTTGCTAAGAAATTCCTCGGAGGATAAATCATTTTGGGTACTATTTTTCAAAGCTACGGTTTCCTGGTGCACTCTATCTTGAATTCATTCCACGAAATAATTTGAAAAAGGAATTTGTCATTGCGATGCTCTCGATCGTGAACTTGCCGACAAATTGGGGACCAAGGTAAACCTGAATAATTGTCACGGACCATAATAACTCTATTTTATACAAGTAAATACTCGCTCTTCTTTTTTAATGCGTTCTAACTGGGCATACAATGTATGCGTTGCCGGATTTATTCAGCGGCGTATAAAATCTCAGCAATTGCCGGTGCATCATTTGTCAAACCTCTTTCAATAGTCTCGCGACCCATCTGGAGAGTATCCTTCCACGAGTAATGTCGGATTGAAATTCATAATCATCAAAGTTGTTGTTTTGATTTTCCAATAGTTTCTTTGCACCAAGCCGATACTTGTAATTTATTTTTTCAACAGTAAAAAAAACAATTTTAAATCACAACTCATTCAATGCTAATTGTAATCTTGTTTTGGATAAAAGTACTCTAATGGCAATTTGATGTTTTTTCTCTTTCTCTCTCCACACTTCCTCGACATCTTCCTAACGAGCATTCAATGTTTTAGTCATGATTGCATCACATAAGTAAGACGGGCTCGTCAAATCATATAATGAATTCATAATTTTATACGAGTGACGTAAGTAATGCGACAAAGATTGATTTCGGCAAAAAGCACGTTCGACCCTCCTGTTTCCGGTGTCCTATAAGTGAGAACACGGCTTGACAAAAGGGTTGAAAATCTCTAGAACTATTGTTTTCTTCGTTTGGTCGATTGCAAAAGAGAAAATATTATTCAGATTTCAGATAATGCAGCCAAACAATTAGTTGATTGGCAAAAATTATTACATGACATGGAAATATGATAGATGATTCGTTGGCAAAAAAAATGGTGACATAAATACACCTCTTCGTATTCAGCGATATTTAACTTTTTCCGACATACGAGATGAATTTAATGATACAAGTTATAACATCATCATCGAATATTCATATGTGCTTTTCGAAAATCGCTATACTTGATAAGATATCACAAAATACCCGTAAACTGCGTTTTTTCAAAGGACCTTTGGAAAAAAAAGTCTCGCTACCTCGGGTAGAACTAATATTGAAATTTGGAATTCAAACTCATACATGTTTTTAACAATTATATTGCAAAAAAAATACGGAGGTATTCGAGCTGGTATCACACGCAACTACATTCATGTCGCGAATAGCATACGATTGTACGTATTTGACACGTATGTGCAATGAACAAATTATTGCACTTCACCTCTTCCTAAAATAATTAGACTTCATAGTATGCAACAGTCTGGGAAACATACATTAACGTTACTCAGACATATTCGATTTCGAAGTAAGCGAACTTGCGTGCGTGTTATGGTCTTATGCGGATTATCAAAATATTCGTGATTATATCTAAGATATGGAACAATGCAACGCATATTACGCAGATACATATCGATCTAACAATAATCATATGTAATGTAAGTTAGTGTCGCAACATGAGTGATCTCGTTGGGGGAAAAAAAATTTGAAAACGTAAATGAATCGTCCCATCTTTGTGGAATTATACACATAAGCCCGCACACGGGGCTGGCGAGATGTGGATCGAGTTAACTTGTGCGTGGCAACCGCCGTTGATTATTTCTCGAGCAATGTCAAGGGGAGGGAAGAATCGGTATAAGGCCCATTTTCGTTGATTATAATGTCAAATATTTGAAAATTTTCAAAATATCCCATAGCCCATAGTAACGGTTGTTTACATCCCTAGTACCCTACGGTAATCTGAGCGAGCGTCGAAAGGAGGGAGAGGAATTCAATGTAAGGTCAATTTTTAAGATATCTCAGTTCACAAAGTTTTTTCACGTATTGGCAAGGTTTTGAGTATTATTTTGTGTTGTTTTTCAAAACTGTGAATTTAGAATTGGAAATTGACCGAAGTAAAACCGAAATATTGTTAATTTTTTCCTTAATTTACTGATTTTTATTCCATTATCATCCTATCTATTATTAATTTCAAAGTGCACTGCGGATTCACGTGATTTTTTCATAAAAATCAATTGTGCTAAGTGGATTCTCTTATAGAGAATGAATCCTCCATATGGGCTCCAATTGATGCTGTATAGTTGTACATAGCTCAAGTGGCAATTTGGCGAAACATCAAGAGGAAAATTTGTTATGAAAAGAATCCGCTTCTTAGAATTGATTTTCACGCATAACTATATCGCGGTGAATCCGATTTGATCACACTATTAGAGGCGATCCCAAGACAAGGCTCGAACTGCAAAGTGTCGGTGTTGACAATTTGAATAATGATTTGTCCCAGATGTCAATTGTGAAGCGTCAGAGATATTTGAATTTCGCGCGCAAATATGAGAAACGCAAGTTAATAATTACTTTAAAGAAATACTCGGTTTACAATTCGCACGTTCGCATCTCACGACGTTATATAAATCACTTGCGAACGCGCGCGACTGTGTGTTTGCTGAGAACTTTTGAGCGAAGCCGGCTTTTGTTTACTCTTTAACAATCCTTCGAAGACGAGAATAGACTTCTCCTCGCGGATACTTCGCGGGAATAATTCTCGACAAAGTCGCCACAGTCCCTACTTTCATCTTACATTATTTTGAATTTTGTAGTCATAATTTGTCAAACGGTGAATTGTTGAGGCTATGGCTTTTCATCAATATATATACATATCAGCGGTTTATTGAATCAGTAGAAAGGTCCTCGCCGCATAGGGAAAGTTCATTAGAAACATTTTTTCGTTAAACCTATGCTCGTCTTAGTTTCTATCCGAAGTTTGAGTGAGAAACGATTGGGAGAAGGTAATTGAGTCGGTATAATATAGTGAAGTTGCAGTCGCGCACGCTTACCTCAATCATCCTTCAGCGTAAAATCATCCGTGAAATCACGGATAAACAGGGAAAAATATGTAACCACCACCGCTTAATCGTCACACTGAAGCAAGCACGAGTCGGGACTACGAATGCCGCATGCAGAACACAGGCGAGAGCCGTCCCCCGGGGCACTTCCGGGTGATCTCGGTCCGCTTAGGCGCGCGGAGAACGCGCGATTGCGACTAGGTGTGCTGCAGTATACCATTACTCGGTCGGCCGCGGCTCTCCTACTCCTCCGCGAGAGAGTGTATGCGCGTGTATACGTGTGCAGGTTTGTGGGACCGGGTGAGGTCGGACGAGGGGCCTATAGTCCAATCGTGTGCCGTAACATCTTCATGGCTTGATTTTCCCATAGAATTGTCGCTTTTTCGTGATAGGGAAAAGCAAGGATTTGTGAAGCCGGACAGCAGGCAACGTTTCAAAAACACTTAGAACGCGTGTAGATTGTCCCCGACGGACAATCGATTCAACACCGCGAATAATGAAAAACATCCCAAAAATATACAATATTTCATACTTTTTGTAATAAACGTTTATCCGTTTCTGAGGAAACGTTTTTAAAACGTTACGTGCTATCTGGGAAGCATTTAGAGTGATGATGATTTATCTTGCGCGTGCCTTTTAGAGCTTCATTGTTCATTCACAATAGTTAAATAATAACAAAAGAATTATACGGTACAAACATAGAAATTCATGCTCGTTTGAAGCCGGCAAGAAACTTGTGGGCCAAAGTGTTTTCGTGAATAATTAGTAACCGTGGTGGAAAACCCATTCGAACTAGTGTCAATAATATCATCATCTTTTCACACATTCAACTATGATTATTCACGATCGGCCGAAGAGAGAAAAATTGAGCTACGATTGTAATGAAGAAACCGCGCTAGCATGTAATTTCAATTAACGAGAGTTACGCGAAAAAAAAGACCCTGGGAAAGCAGCTATAGCATTCATTGCATTGTGTGATTCATGTCTTTTTTTTTTTTGGTGGCTTGAAGCATAAATACGTATGAGTTCTGAAAGGCCTTTTAACTGCACGGAAAAAACACCGTAAAAAACCTAACGAGTCCAGCAGTGAGTCTCGTCCCAAGGCGTTTGGTATATTCACTCGCGGAAGTAGCCGCCACTTCATTTTTTTTTCTTATGTATTCGCTCATATCCGATAGTGTGATGATCAATCGTGCAAAATCAGTTCTTCCCCCGTCGCGCACGCGGAACTTTTCCGCGACGATGTTTTCGACGTCATCCCAGACTTTCATGGAACTGTTGTGTCGCCGCCGCGCATAATACATCGAATCAGGTGAGCTCGCGCGCGCACGCGAGTGATTTGCAGCGCGTGCGAGCTGTGATGCATCTGCTATACATATATACAATACGCATACACGCACTTTTGTATTAAAATTGAGCGGGAACTCGCGTGTAGCAACGAGTGTTTGCGTTGGGAACCGGTTCATCACGAATGCTTTGCGACTATGACTATGCGCGTATCGCGCGTTAGCGCGCATTTCAATAAGAAAGTCGTATTATATTGGAGATATTATATTTTCCTCTAGCCTCATACTCGCGGACGCAGTGTGAAAGGCGAATGAAAGTCTTATTCATGGTTTCGGCCTGCTAATTCGCGGGCGCTAACATTACGTTATAACTTTGAACGTTTGAAGCGCGTTAACAACGATAGAACAACGGTTATCCATTTGTATACATGTTAGAAGGAAAGAAAAAACAGCTAAAAGTGAATGCTCAATTTTACATTTTCGTTTTGATTGATCACGGCGGCGGGTAATGCTCGTACGCGATACAGGTTTTCATCTCGATATTCCGGTAGATTCGTGCGGGCTCGCAATTGTACAAATCACAAGTGCAATTTTACTTTATGTTGAATAAAAAAACTCCCTTGGCGAAATTGCAAATGGAAAAGGCACTAAAACAAAATTAAACAAAAAGTATTTAGACGCGAATCGATGAGATAAGATGACACACGTATGTATAATGCTGCCGGGGCAAGTGCTCCAAGCTGTACCGAAACGACTTCCTACCAGAAATACGATCTCACACAGAGACACTCGAACGGTTGCTTCTGTTGAAAAAAGCGATCGCTTCGGAAGAGTCGTGGCAAAATTTGCCGAGCGAAGACGCACGGCCATGTCCAAACGGGAAAGATCTCTAGTGGTGCAGTGAACTCGCGATCGACGAGTGATTCAGGTTCAAGGACACCGTTGCGAGTTTTTTTATCTTCCTATATTAATCAGTGCAACCTCTCCGCGAGCCATAATGCGTTTCGCTCTCTCGAGCTGCTGCTTCATCCGCCCAGACTATATACTGCAGGTCACTGCTGGTCGCACAGGCTTTTTTTCCTGTTCGAGGCGCGCGCGACTAGAATCCGGTGATATGCGAGCGTGTCGTTGCGAGGATGTTTCGGCGATGCGGCGGATTCACTGGCTCGTACAAAATGCCGTGCTCGGGTTTGCGCGTCGAACCGTGGATCTTGCGTCGTGTTTCTTTTTTATCCATGCGGGCTCGGTGATTGAGTCCAAGGCAAATTCGGAATCACCTCTCTCCCCCATTTTCAAAATTTCACGCAACTATCCTGCGGATTTGTCCTATAGTGTAAGGAAACTTGCTGTGGATAATTTAGCAAACAAGATATTTTCCCACTGGATAATTTTAAGTGGCGCGTACGTCCATGATATTCCGACAATTCGGATGAGAAGGCCAATCAACGGTTTTGGGATCTCGCGCGTGTTTCGCTGGACAATTTTAAAACGCCGAATAGTTGCGAATGTTGTTTTCTCCAAGTGTCGGAATGCCCATTGCACTTTCATAATTACATGCTGAATAAATCCAATTTTATCTGTACATGAAAAATGCAAACGTGAAAACTAGAGTTTGGAGCCCAACCAAATACGTGTATGACTGGTTGTTCTAGTCCGCACTGTACAAGTACATTCAATCTTGATATAATGCGCCACCGCCTGTCCAGATAAGCAGTGCCTCGAATGGCATGGACCTTTCAACTGCAATGATTATATCCACCAAGCGGTCCAACAGCCGGGTAGAATTTCGAAAATTATTTATCCCCCTTTGGTCGGTATTCAGTATTAATATTCGGACATGATAGCTTAACTCCTAATGGTTTCTCTAAACTGATGGAGCACGTATCATTGGTATATCTAAATGGTTCTCATTGAGGTCATTCATACATAGATCGTGATGTATACTGAGCATTCCAGGTTGATCCTCTCCTCTGGGAGTTTGAAAAACATTATTTGGTTTGTTTCGATCAAAAAATAAAAATGCAAATAAACATATTGTGATATTTTTTTCTTGCTTATTTTGAGTGTAGAACATATCGAAAATGTACATTTTAATTCAGCTCAAACGGATATTCTCCACGTTCTACATTCAAAATATAAATATCAAAAGCTAATTGAAGAAAAATTAGTTTTATTCGATTTTGCGGAAGAAAAAAAATTTCATATTAAAAAAACAATATGAATCGTAGTGAACCCATCTTTTCATTATGATAAAAAGTCACTTTTCAAGTTCCCAAATTTATATTAAAATTTCAGCCACTTTGGCAGTGTTCGTGTTTTATGAAAAATGATTGAAAATCAAATACCCAATTTTACGTGTTGGAAAAGAGACGAAAATTTCAAAGAACCATTTCCGAACGAATCAAACCAAACCACGAACCCAGCGAATTTTTCCGGAATGCCCCATATACACACAATTATCTCGATTACATATGGAGAAAACATATGCCAGCTTGGGAAAATTCTATACCAAATTTATATTCCTCGTCAGATACACTCGGAAGACTAATAAAAAGCTCATTGGGAAATTCTCATACACATAACGTATATTGACATGCGTCCCAATCGTTCGTTTATTTCACGGTCTGACAAGCCGAAAGGACGAAACTGCTGTTGCTCAACTCGTGCGGGCAATCTCGACGATTGGTGATTGCCTTGATTATGTATTATACCACGGTGCCGTGTACACGCATATCTATATACCCACACGATACCTCGCGCGGTTCACTTTCTAGGAAATCGACAATCAAAATCTATGATCCGCTTCTACTCCAGATCAATAGAGTCTTCACGCTAAAATATTTTCGCCTCTACTTTGATAACTTTGACAAGCTACTCCGGCAGACAATGAGCTGTAGATCATTCATTTTTTCCTTTATAATGTTCAAATAGTTTCGACAAATGCTACGTTTCAGTCGCGCTTTTATACTAAAGTCTGACGGGAATTAGACAATTGTAGAATATTTGAGTCATTCAAATCGTTGCTAGTCTGACAATACGAATCTATACATCAGTAGTAGAAAACAAATAGTTTTTATTCTCTTTTCAATAGTTCAATCAATCGCTTATGCTCCATTATTATATACAAACGCATACCAAAAATTGATCCATATTTATAGCTAAGACACATACATTACCATAGGCTATATATTCTTGAACGATGATACATCGACGATATATACAATCTTTCGAAAATATTTCGACAGAAGGGATGTTGGTTCCATGATTATACATAAATAAATATCAAAATTACTTACTCCAGGTGGGTAACACGACTTAACACCTACACATACGTTGGGAATTAAATCATACGTGCAGTGGCATACATTCATTGTTCAGATCTTTGTTTTTCCCAGCATTGGCCAGGAAATCGATTATCAATCTCATGGCCCTCGGCGGCAAGACTCTGCGGGGCGGGTGGAATTCGCATTTTCTCGGTTATCTCGGTCAGATAGGAAGGATATGTATATACGTGTATCATATATAGCAAAGAAGCTCCCACCTGTTTATCATGTTGAGGTAGAGGAGACAGCGAGGGATCGTGCACTCCTCGTAATTCCTTTGGATCGCTCGTATTATCTCCTTCGCGGCGTATTCCGGAGTGACCACGCCGAGGATGTAGGGGAACCTGCGACAGAGCGATTCCCCTCGAGAGTGAAAAAACCACTGTGTCAAAGTGAAAAAATCGCTGCGAGAAGCTGGATGAATGTGCAGTGAATTTTCGATAGCGACAATTTTTACATCACAATGATTCGCAGTAAATTTTGTCTATCAAAACAAATGGAACTAGAGTGAAAATTCACTTTGGTCACGCGAAAAACGTTACTGCGACCCATTCGATGATTCGAATGGGCCTCGTTACAGCGATTTTCCACCGCTAGATTTGTTTACCTGTACTTGGGATCTCGGGGTAGGCCCGAGTCGACGTAGAACGGATAGATCGTTGTGAAAATCAGTTTGGATTGCTTGGCCGTCAATCTGAACTCCTCGAACAAGCCCTCCATCAATCCTGCAAGAATAACGTCGGGGGGTGAGCTTGGCACTCGACGCGGCGAACGGCTGGCCAGAAAATTTGCGACGTTGGGAAACCTCTGAGGGCGTGTTTGGACGAGCAATACGGCACCTTGAACGCCACCCCGTAGTAGCCGCACATGCTGCACACGCAAACGACGTGTCCCTTGTTGTTTTGCAACATTGCCGGCAAAAACGTTCGAGTCGTCTGCAATGAAGAGGTCGAGTGGGGGATTTTTCGTTGTCCGACGCGGGCGAGAGAACAAGAGACGCACCCAAAATTGTGACAAGACATTGACATCGAAAATTCGCTGGATGTCCTCGACGCTGTGCTGCAGGAAGGGCCGTTGCATGAGCACGGCCGTGTTATTGATCAGGATACTCACGTGGCCGATGCCGGCCGCACTCATCAGTCGAGCAGCTTCCCACACCTCGTACTGCTTAGACACGTCCACCACGAAACCGTGTACCTGACGTATTGCACCGCGCAAAACATTAACTTTTATGGCCGAACGTTCAGTTCGCGCAATTGCTGCTTATACGAGTCGCACATTTCAATTTTCAATCACGGCTTTCCAAGCGTCATGCCGAAATTCGGCTGTTGAGCCGAGAGATTATGCGGAAAAAAAAGTGTCTTGCAGGACTTGCAGGAGATGACGAGTATGAATCATCCGACAGAATCCGACAGCTCGAGCGCATCGGCTGATTATGCAAATTTTATAATAAAGTTTTTCAATCACGCCTCAATGTATGATCGGATTATTATCATTCACGATTATTAACTCGTGTCGAAATCCGAATCAAAATCGAAACCCGTCCAATTTATTTTTCTTTAGCTGACGAATCTGGTATTTTTATCTGTTTCGGCTCATTCAAGACTTTTTACCATGAATGTAAATTCAATTTGGACTCTCGGCTTCGTTTCGAAAATACTGCCATCGTAGTCGAGGTCACGATTTGATCCAAACTAAATTTTGACAATTACGACCAAGATCTGACGGCTGGCTCACTTTATCGGAATCGCTCACAGTAAACACTGGTTGGAATTCACCCAGCTCCCCGATAAAATCGATGTCTTGGTTCAATGATGAGTTCTCGAAAAAAGTATAGCTCGCTGTACGGACTCGAAGAGAGAAGCTCGAAAAAATTCGAAGCCTTCGAGCACGTTGAAAATCACGAACGGTGGTATTTTCATAGCGGAAATGAGCGTTGAAATTGTAATGCAATTGCCTGAATCAGATATAAATCAAAGACTCGCTCAATCGATGAGGAAATAGCTCGTATTCATATTTATATATGAATAAAGACGTATAAAGGCTTTACGACAAAAAGCAGGAAACGAGTGAATCCCCGCGTGCGGTATCGTAGCCGTGATGCAATCGATATTACATACAACGATGACAATACTCAATCGAATCGGCCCGAAACTCGACATCCGCGGTACGTGCGGTCCCACTGGCCGATGAAATAGCCCCATAAGCAGTGAATCGTACACACCTCTCCGCCTTGTTTGCAAATCGTACTCATGGTCGACCGGTTGGCCTCGGCGTCCGTGTCCCAGCACACGACTATGCACCCGAGGGCCGCCAACTGTATCGCCAGCTCGCGTCCGATCCCGTGGCCGGCCCCTGTAATCTGTCGTAACCTTATCCCACCACTGACGTTGAATTTTCGTCAATTTAATCGAGCGTCTATACGCTTCGAGACAAAGTCCGAGGAAAAGGATTCAATCTTAATCGTTCTACGCAATGTCTTGTCTGGTAACGAATCAAACGCTTGGCATTTTTCTGCACTAGATTTTCGTTAGTGAAATTACATCGACCGTGAGAATACACGATTTTGCACTTTCACAATTTAAAACTGCACATTGGATTTTATGCTTGGATCGATAATGATAATCCCGAAAGAAACGCGCGTGCGCGCACTTTGGTTGATGGTTATTATATGCAATCGAACGAGAGTCTCGAACACATTTCGAATTCGTAACCCTCGTAAGCCTCCCTATATAAATTAGCAATGAAAAAAAAACGTAATGTTGAATTTGGCTAAACTTGCAAACTGCTGGAATTTTCGGCTTCGCAAATGAAGTATGCACTTGAGCCTAGCCCCCGTAACGGTGCAAAAATTTCTCACCAAGACAGTTTCGCCGAGCAAATTCTTCTTGGACGGCGGCAGAACGAGCCTGACGGAGGCGACTAGCACGGCCAGCGAGACCTTGCTCGAGAGCAACAGGATCTCGTACACGAGCTTCGGCAGCGGAGCTAACGAGCTGAGCAACCTGTACAACGTGCTTGTACACCTCGGCCCGACGAGCTGCGTCTTATCCTTGTCCGGCTTTGAGACCGCCATTTCATCGGACTCACTGCGCGCATTGACGTCGACGATAGTTTTAGGGGACAGGTTAGGGGCACGTGAGCCACGTGGAAACATCTGAACGATGCTCTCTGTCAACTAACAGTCAACCATGCGGCGTTCGGCGTTGGTTTCGATCGTGCGCTATTTTAAAAAAAGTGGGGCCGATTTTTGAGCAACTTCCCGAATGATACCAAACAGCCACGCGTCAGGGGGGCGATCGACAACCAGACGTATATAGTTTCCGACGCTCCAGCGCTACGCGTAATACAAGAGATGCTACAGCCGCCCGCCGCGCCTCGTGTGACCAGGGCGACCAAGGGCATCCGCGATCTAGATGCGATATGCACTTTTAAATCCAAAAATCGTCCCATCTCGAACCTGCATATCGTGGACGACTGCAATCCACATACTGATGTGGTTAATTAATGAGTCGATGACGACAACGCACCACAAAGTTTTTACATAATTTGCTCATGAAGTGGGAAATACATAGAGAAGGTAAGTACGAGTCTCTGACGAGTGAGCGAATATTTTTGTACTACAAAGGCACGGGTTCTGAATCCAAGCTGTGAGAGCTATTCCATCACGATTCCGCGAGTAGAACCCGGGAGTAGAATCGAAGTAAAACGTTTGAACAAGTGAATACTCATGTTTGGGTTTAGAGTGGCGGACGAGTTGACCGAACCACTGCCCTCGAAATGGCTCGGCCCTCCAAGTCGACCCATTATGAATTTCGGTCTCAAAACATCCCTCCCTATACCGGGGTAAGAGTGGTGGGGTGATGGTCCTATTCACGAAGGAGCGACTCCATCAATAGGTCGTGTCGTGGTGATGACCGCAGACCAAATGACACGAGTCTCTAAGCTCCCAAGGGACACCCTGAGACCTCGCTGCCACCCTCTGCCAATATTATTGGACCATTTTCTAGGGTCAAAGATCTGCAAAATGTACATACTGTAGCTACTGACAGTTCAAGTTGTGAAAAAAAACACTGGAATAAAAGCGTTAGTCATTATCCCATATCAAACACATGGGAGAATCCCGTAGCAGAGCTTATACCATTTCCTAAGGCAAGCGTTCGGGAAAAAAATATGAGAAGAGGAAAAAAACGTCGACTATTTTGACTGATTCTCCAGTGAGATATAAACTTGCCCAGGAGATGATAAATCGTGACAAAAATAAGAAATCTAAAATAAACAAAAATCAGAATCTCTAAAAACAAAACAAGCTGAAAAAAATAGACTCCAAACCAAAAAAAAAGTTGGACAGAAAATGTGTTAAGAAAACGAGAGTTGAATCAGCTTGCTCAGCACGTCAAGTACTTTTCTGAAATTTACAAGCGATTGTGGATTCAATGTTTAATGTGTGAAAGCAAAAATGGGCATATGAAGAAATTTTGATAATATATTTGTTCAGTGTTATTGATTTGGGATATTATTGATAAAAATTTAAGAATATTATGAAAATTATTGTCCCCGGAGTAAGTTGGCCAAAAAATTACTCCACGAAGAATTAATTATTCTAAAAGAACTATATTTATCCGATCCCAGTAAGCTCAATTTTAACATAATCTGTGACCAAAGTACTATCAGTTAGATTTTCATTTCTATCGTGTGGGTGGAAGCTACGAGTATTATTGTGAAAAGAGCGCCAACCAATCCTGGTCTCCCCTGTGTAATTTCATTCGCCATCTAAACTAATATACATACATATAAAGTTCACAATTAATTTTCACAATTAATTGTCCATTATAACGAGGTAGAACCCTGGTGTGGTTGCGCACAGTCAAGCAATCGATTGAAGCTCAATTAGATTTGTCGAATCCCGGCTAAAATGACCGCACCCAAGTACGCATGCGGCCAACTTGGGAAAGAGAGCGTGGCCGGTAAGTAAGGATTCTACGCAAACGTCATATCCTTGTTATTCTGAAAAAAAAAACATTTCGATAATCAAAATGCCCGGAAAACTGGTGACGTAAAACAATATCTCAATGATCGACGTTTTTTTATTAGTTATGGATGGGTTAAATCACCCGTGTATAGAAAATTTAGATTGATTTGCATATACTTAACGTTGGACATGCATTAAAATAATGGAAATAAAAAACACTCAAACTTCGGTTCTAACCCGTCCAATATGGATTTTATCCTATACGGTGCTGGCCTTTTGAGATTCGTGATTCTCTTGAGGAAATGGATAAAAATATCTCATATCATGGATTGACTATGTATAAAGTTTCGATCATTGCTCAAGCCTCGTTTTCGCAAAGTTACAATCTCTTTAGAACGCAAATATTCGTATTTAAAGGAGTATTCGGGAGATCAAATCATTTCAGTCAAATAAGATGCAGATTCCAGATTCTATCTCAAAATTTCTTATACATAATGATTTCACCTCATACAAGCCTCTTGATACTCGATTTTTCACGAATTTCCCAATTGAGTTCTTTCCAAAAATGTGATTGAAAATCCGTTTGGAAAGGATTTGAAACATAATAGAACAAAATGTCCTGATACAAAATGCATCTTAGACGCACAATGTCCGGCCAAATCCGAAATTCTCATCACCGTAATGATGTCTTCTCTAAATTTCTTTCAAATCACCATTCATTGAAAACACGTCTAGTGGCACCAGTTTCCATAGTTTTTTGAAGAATTTCAAAGTTGGTTCATTCATTTTTCGTTATGTCAAAACGATCTACGAAGCGTTTTATGCGTAATGTGAGAAGTAACAGACATTCTAATGTGTAAACTATAGAGAGATCAAGTGCGTTCTTTAATTTTATCAAGAGTATAAAGTTTTTCCAAATCATTAGCGATTACTCATCACTTGTGAACGTTATTTATTTAAAAATATGTTCTAAAACACTGTTAATTGTTCAATCTTCTCAAATCCGTGTATCTACCAGCTAGGTCAACAATTCATCACCTTGAATTTTCTTACCGAGACGAAATCCTTATCATATGAAATGCCAGATAGATATCAGTAATAGAAATTCATTCCATAAGGATATTTTAATAATTCAACTATTTTACATGTTTTTTTTTTCTTCAGGGACATTTTTTCAATGGATGAATACACGAGAGCTATGGAAATTACAGTCGAGATTAATGAATAAATAATTGTGATCCATTAATGGCTGCTATCCTCAATTGAATATTTTTATGCTCAGAACTTGTAAAGTTGAAAAGAGCGTGATCCAGTTTCATTTGACGTCACAAATTAAAGTTGAATAAATCGAAAATTACATATACGTATATTTCACGGTTCAACGAACGCGTCGACTGTCTAATAATAAACTACATTCGTCATTTCGTCGATACATCGTCAGCAGTATTCGTGTATAATTTCAGGAAGATACGTTGATGAACGAGTCGTTTTCTAAATCGTTGCGCACATATACACACCAACAAAGATTCTTCGATGAAAGTCCGTGTTGCGACTTGATTCACGTGAATTTTACTCAATTGAAGTAGCAAAATGCACCAAACAATCAATTTTGGGTGTGTACCTGTCGCATTGAGGTGGTTCAGTACTTCGGACTAATATATATGGGAAATTCTATGGAATCGAAGTATACATAACTTGTTAAATTTCTTCATTCAAAAATCGATCGAGAGAGATATATACTTTCCATCTACTTCAAAATAAAATAAATCGTTAATTTTAGGGAAAAACTTGAGACGCAACAAAGCCCTTTATCTAAGAATAATTTTGCGTATATGAGAGGAGTAAGTGTAAGGTATCGCAGACAGTGGATTTTCCACTACTCGACAGAGGAAATTCGATAGGCTCCTGAACTCTTAGATTTTTTATTTTCAGTGTTCCTGCGCATCATTCGCAGCTGGCCGTTATATGTCAGCGGTATTAAAACATATTTTCGGTCGCTTCCTCACTTTTTTTTTTCAATACAATTTGAACTTTTACTACCTGCTACATTCCTTCTTTCCTTATTTCACTCTGCTAACTCAATTACAATAATAAAGTGTAATAATTATCATTTTTTTACACGGGACTACTCTACAATCTTATGTAAAATCATCTTTCGATTGACGATTCATATTATTTTTCCCCAAACTATTTTCTATCTCACTCAAAATATTCTTTTTCGCATAAAATATAAGTGTACTCAATGTGGTCCTTTATGTGTTTATGAATCGAATGAGTGAGTGAAATGCATGAATATTTGAGAGATGTAGGCTGTAACAAGTTATTATGAAATAGTGTCACAGTGTGCTTGATTGGAGTTACTTTGGTCAATTGACTAATATTGAATGGGTTAAAATGGGCAAATGATGATTATAAAGACGGTTTTTGATAGTTGTGTTGAACTAGACTTCAACATGCCCTTCGCAGAATTTTGAAATTTCAATTTTATCATAGTCTCAAATAGTAAAAATGATATTTTAGTGAATCAGTAAAAGTTTACTATTTTTCAGTCAATAACTACTATTTTTATTAGTTGTGCAATTTGTACTATTAAATAGTAGTTTTTTACTAATTCAGATTTAGAGAGTTGCCTCATCTTATCTTATTTTGGATCATTCCGAGTCGAATCGGAATTTTACCAGGAGCAAGTGGTATATTTGTATGGGCTTGTTCCAATCCATCAACAGCAATCGCGCTCTCTTCAAGCGGATCATGCACCGCAAATTGTATACCGCAGTCTCTAAATTTAAAATAGTAAAAACCTACTATTTAATGGTACAAAATAGTAGATATTCACTTTGAAATAGTAAACTCTTACAAATTTACTAAGATATTAGTAAAATTTTACTGTTTTTATAGTGAATATTTACTATTTCGAGCAGTTGTGCAATTTTTACTATTAAATAGTAGTTTATTACTGTATTAGATTTAGAGTCGAGTGCGGTATACATGTGCGGGCATGAAAGTTTCGCCAGTACGTCGAACAGTCGAGCGTGAAATAAGTTGGCCCCGGCGTCGCACGCTATACCCCAACCGCACTTGGGAGAGTCGACGAATTGAAGTATACACTCGAGGCGGGCCGGGGGTGATGGGCATAACTTATTCATACACTCGAGGCGGGGCGGGCGCGCGTGAAAAAACAAAGGGTACACAGGACCGCCTCGAGAGATCCGTCCGAGCCCCGTCCCGCACGTGGGGGACACGGGCCGATCGGCTGCAATCAAGCGGCAGAGGCGCGCGCCCGCGTATGTACAACACGCACGAGGTCGCGCGCCTCTCGTGCGTCACGTATCGACCTATACGGAGCACCACTACGGAGGAGTATCGAGCGCTCTTGAAAAATAGCCATAGCCCCATCCCTCCGGAGAGGGATGGGGGGGCTGTAGGCGCGCGCGCGCCGCACCGCTCGCGGCTCGGGGGCGCGCACAAGTGCGTACGGGCAGCAGTAGCTCCCCGCAACGCAGCGCTGACCGTACGAGGCGCGCGACGCCTCCGCCAAGGTGACGATTCTACCGATACCCGCACAAACCCCCTTACACACCTACACAAGCAGTTGTCGTTGTCTCTCTCTGTCTGTCTCTCTCGGGTAAGTTCCGAAATTCCGAAGCGATCGAGTTTCCGACACCGACAAAATCGGCACGTTTGCTGCGCGTTTGAATTTTCACTGTGGCGCCGCCGACACGACTATGAGCAACTCCTCCCTCCAAGTGCGACGCGGGTTTTGTTAACCGCGGGCCACTCGAGTCACACGAGCCAACGCAGATGTGGGCAAATTCGCCGAGTATCCAATGAGCAATATTCCATAGTTGGGTCGAATATTTGGATACATCGTATTTGAATACAGGTATTTTTTAGCTAATTACTGGCAATTACTGCGGAGCCAGTCAAGGGCAAATTCAGTATTCATTTGATCAAATACTATTTACGAAATATTTTTATTTGATTTAAAGTATTTGGACAAATCGAATTCGAATAAAGTAATTGAATACATGTATATCTAATTACAATCACATATCAAATATAAAGTATTTGTATTTTCAAATACGTGTATCTGAAATATGAATGTTTGAAAAATGTTTTATCTACTAAATACTTGTATTTAATTACTGCCCATCGCTGTACTTAGAATTGTTTGGTTGGAAATTTGAATATTCAGTGGTATAGTTTTGGAGCTACCGAGGTTCCGGATACAAATAGACCCTTTGGTCGAGTGCTAAAAAAATGATGAATGTAAAATCAAGTTTCTTTCATCGCTCCAACTTATTTATTATTTACAAATTATGAATATCAAAGGAGAATACTCTTTGCACGAGTGGTTTTGTCATGCGATCAAATACATCTTGTTTTATTCGATTGCACAAAATTACACTTCAGACAATAAACTAATAATATAAAGTCATGCAGAAAGTGCTTATAGGTGTATTATAGAGAGCAATACACATGGATTGTTTTGGCTCACTCAAGCATACACATTTTAACGATTGAATCAGAATACTTTATGGACAATATTGACTCATCCGACATTCGAATTCAAATAGCAAATCACACGACTGATTCTCTAGAAATTTGTTAGCTTTAGGTAAAACTAAGCTTTCACATTTCACTCTTCAATTTATTGTTTTTACTCTGTACACATAGGATGAATATATATCATGTTAAACTGCCAAATGAATGTATGACCTGTGACTTGGCAAGGACAGGTTATAGAGTTCATGCCTTCATTGATTGTTTCAAATGAGTAGCTTTTTTTGTTTAAATGCAGCTATAGTCTAAACAGTACTGCAGGTTTTAAATACGTTGATTAATTATGCTTCAATACTTATTTTGATTTAAATCATTCCAACTCCGAAGTGATCACTTCAAAAAAATATTTAGGCTCTTTCTTTTATAAAGTAATCATAGTTTTTCTTCGCGCTAGAGAGACATTAGATTGCCATTTCATTCGAAGATACATTTGTTTCTTAATCCCAAATGGAAAATCGAGGCCGCAATTGTGACTAGTCTCGCAGTACAAACAGGAATTTCGTAACGACGAGAGATCGCCGAGTCTACGCTCCAATGAGCTTTTGCTTCAAACCACTCTAACGTTGGCAAATATGATACTTATCATTCCTGACCCCGGCACATTTTGTTGAGTTTGCATATATAGCTACATACGGAGTCATCGCTCGGCGAAACTTGGATGCGAATTTGCATTCAGAGCCAATGATGAAGATGCGGTAGCTGTATTGCATACACGAGTCATCGTTGATTATAGGAAACTCAGCGGCGGGTCGTGAAAATAATCGTTTGGAATTTCGGAATGCGTCACTGGAAGCTTTGCCGCGCGCATGCAGCAATATAGCGCGCTTAGAGCTTGCGATGTTGCGAATGCAGGTGCCACGAGCACTGGCGTCTATTGGCACTGGTCTCTTGAGTCTTGCATTCGCTTCGATGTCGAATCGGAATATAGGTACATATGTGACATCATTCGGTATTTGCCCATCGGAGGAGAGCTTTCGACGTTGACGGCCCAACTCGTTGAGTTTGAGAAGTGCTCTAATTCAACGCGCCGAGCTCCCTTCTGGGAAATACTACTCACTTTTGTTTGTGCCGTGTGTGGCTGTGTGTGTAAACCTTCGCTTTGTGTCAAAAGAAATTCATTGGGAAATCGCATAACCCATGTCTCGGTTTTCGCGCGCTAACTACACTTGGCGTATTTTCGTTGGTCTTTGTTTTTTGTTTTCCGAATTTCATGCAATCGTTCAGAAATTATCTCGATCGTTTTGGACAGTTTGCTGCATATTCGGGTAGACGACACATTCAGCTGTTTTCAATCAAGAGGGGAATCTTACATTTGTAAAGGTCAAAAATGGGATCGTTTTTCAAGATTCCCAACAGTTTCCGATAATAATGCTTGTTGGAGAACATGCAATATCAGAATGGTGACAGCCTCGCCTCGGCGAGGTAAAAAAGAAGGTCAATTGCGGTAGACATGAAGCTGGCTGGACCAGTCGCATCTAAAATCAAAATACGAAAAATGTTGTATTGGTATACTGCACGTTTATCCGGGGATCGCACGAACGAGAGAAGAATGTTCCAAGTTTTAGCCTACACGGAATGTTTTCCTATGAAAAAGTTACGGATGGGTAAAAGACGACCCTGTTTTTGACCTTACTCAAATGTACGTCCCCCTCTTGAAAGAACGTATGAATTTGTTAATTCGCTTAGCTGACTTTGAAAATCTCCGTGCAAGTGTAGAATCCATCGTTTGGCTTACAGCAATAAAAAGCTCCGAATTTGTCCTTAATCACCACGCAATATGTGATAATTTTTTTGTAAAACACTGTTTTTCGACGAAAGAAAAAATGTCAATCACATGTGTCAAGGCACCCTTTCAATTTTTAGTTAATCAAGTCATGATGAAATGTGAATGATTTTGAAATGCCAACAGCTGGCAGGATTCGAGGCTCGCATCAGTCCGGTGAGAATGTCGGTCCCAATGACGAGTGTGAATGGGAACGGAACGGTAGTTCCCATGAACTCGCGACCGGACGACCTACGAGACATTCGCAACCGGATCCTCAGAGGTTTGACACATTACAATCTACCCTGTATCATTTATTCATTTTGCTAATCCTACGTTGAGAGCAGCTTTTCTGTCCGTTTGCTTTACGCGTCGAATTATTCATTTTTGACTTTTGCCGTCTATGTAGCAACTCGACATGCTCAAATTTATGACGATGGCTTCTACGAAGAAAATCACATGTCAAATCTCGAGGCAACGAACAGCACAAAAACGTAATTCCATGAGGTTCCGAAAAATTCATAACATTGAAAGAGTCGAGAATTTCAAGAATAGTATGGGAGTTTTTTCTATCCAAAACTATTTGAATTTAATAAAAAAAAAAAGTCGCATTTTCCGGGAAACGTACGACTGTCGAGGAATTTCGACCAACATATTCGGATTGTACGGGAAAAATATCCGAGTGAATACACTTCATTTGCCAGGGATAAATTTAGCACAAGTCTATTTATTTGAATTTCGAATCCGAGAATTAACCCCAGTGAAATGTGTTTATCTTCTCGGGAGCCATCGACATACAACTTGACAGATTTTTTGTTATCTTGCTTTGAATATTGGTAAGGATATATAAGTATTTAAGAATATCCAATCTACAATTGTAGCTTTGTCAGAATCCAACTGACATTACTGACCAGTCATGGTGGAATCCTTGACGCTTCTCTTCATACCGAGTAATCAGCATAATGCGCGCTCAATAAGAGTATATGTGTGTATGCGTGAGTGAAATGTGTGCTTCAAGCCAAGGACTCGATATCACTAAAAAAGTCAGGCAAAAAAAGACAATTCATTTTCGTCGATATTCGCGGGCTCTACATCAATAGGTCGAAAGAACTTCTCATGCCGCCTAGTTTTCCGCCATGTGCATCAGATGGAATACACACAAAAATAATTAGATCGTGGTATCTTATTATTTTGTTCCGTGCTCGAAAGTTTTCGAAATATACCGGCATACATCAATACACAGTACAATGGATATGACGTGACGTCACACATCGTTACTACCGATATATGTAACGTCACGCGGATTCCATCCCCGATGGAAATCGATTATTTTCGCACACGCGCCATTGATTTGTGAGATAAAGAAAATTAGGATATTATTCGCTGCTGTTAAATAAACTCGCGCACTAACTTGTCTGCCGTCAACTTTCATCATTCAGGTTATTCTCTGATGAATTAATTTTCTACGTTGACGAGTTTCATCGTCGTGAGACAGCTGCAGCGTGATATCAGTATTTCAGAAGCGAATCCAATCGCGTCGTATAGAATTTGAGTATAGGATTTGAGGCAAAGGATCGCGGAATATTATAAGCTTCATTCGGTGTCGCTCACGTATATACGGAGGAATTTGTCGGCGCGCACCTGCCCTTGCATGTCATCAGTGAATAATTTACGAGAGGGAGGGGCAACGGGTGACTCAAGCCAATCCGATCGCTATATAGTCCACTCAGTCACACGCCGCTCGTCTATATATACTGCCTTCCGTCACATCGCGGCTCTTTGCCTGCTTCATATGTATATATATATACATGTACACAACAGATCTAGCTCGTGTCCAGAGCTTGGCTACAGAGACTCGTTAATCTACGAACAGCATTTATCTGTAAAACGATGTTGTCGGTGTTGTCGGTGTCCGCGAATATACGATGATTTGATTCGTCACACGGGAACCAAAGGACGAGTGCAGTCATTTCGATATTATGTGAGCGAGCCGTTTTCGTAAACATCGACAATTGACCCAGTTAATTGACCGAGTCTCCAATCGTTTGCCGTATGCTTCGCTACTTTTCTTCAAGTGGCTACCCTCAAACGTTAAAATAGTAGTTTTTTTTTTCTATTCTAGATTTAGAGTGTAGGATAAACGACGCGGACACAATGATGATTTATCCTCGTGTTATCAAGTTTATTACAATTTTCGGTGATTTTGAGTACAGAATGGGAGAAATTTCAAGAATTGACGTGAAAAAAAAAGAATTAATTACCACTGTCAAGCTTCATTGCGAAGCCGCACCATGTCTTGATTTCAAGAAAGATTTCAATGGGGCTTGAAAGCCGAGCAAGAAAGAATATGCGCAAATAGCACTTTTTATAAAGTTCAGAAAAAATGTTAAGTAGCGTGAAATCACATTTGAGCTCGTGTTACACTTTTGATTTTGATTATCCTTCAAGTCGGCGTGACTTGTCCCTTACTGGGACGTTGAAAAACCATTGATATTTCGTTCCACAACCATCCCAGGCATTTGAACTTTGTATATATTCAGCCCTGGAAGTGCAGTGTACTTTTACGAATAAGCTTTTTCATCCTTTCAAAACTCAAAGCAAAACTTGAGTTAATTAACATCGTTGGGCTTCCGTCTAATGTACGCGATATGGCGTCTGGCGCGGAAGATATTGCTTTCCACGAGGATGAGCCTCGTGAAAGTACACACACACTGTATTGATAAAGTCGGATTACCAACGAGATCGATTCGGGGCTGTTTGATGCTTCGATGCAAGAGTATTTCTAGAATTTTGACAAAATTTCTGCTTGCAGTGGCCATACCTGTAAAATGTACGCGCGCAAGAACAAGACCGCACGATTCCATCGAATGATCCACATCGCTGCGTGTATGCACGTAATAGATTTTCGGCTTTTCGATTCCCTCAATATAGGCTAGCCAATGATAAGCTGCTATTTTATTTTCGTCGGCGCGGTGCCAGTCGATTCTTCGGGAACCATCACATATCGCTTCTTAAATAAATCATTGAATTTTAGATGATGAAGGATACACGTGCTATTGGTAGAATTTCGATGTGTATGAACACCCTGATGGATAGAACGAGCCTGTTTGAAAGATCCCTCGCAGTGTTATATATTTTACACACTCATTTTACTGCTACAAATTGATGCTTTTCGTGTCCAGTACATCAATGACTAAACTTCGATGATAAATGAAAGATTGGTTAAAAATCGATAGTGTGTAGTAGTATTAAAAACGGTCGTTTTCTTATTTTACGCATTTGAACCGTTAAACATACTTATTTCATTGAATCCTTTTACATAAAGAGTCACATGATCGTCTATGACTTGAAATCCCCAGATTTATCTGACGGTTTTATGCACATAATTTGGCCTTCTGAATCTAAACTTTGAGGGTATCAAGTCGTAAGATGAGTCGTAAGATGAGTCGTAAGATGAGGGGAAGATCCACTTTGCGCGATTATCTAGAGAAATTTTGAATAATCAACCTTCCGATTCAAACGAAAAATGCACTATTGAATTTTAATTTTTTCCAAATTTCCTTCTGATCGCTTCGTTCCTGAGAATCAATGTTAACAGTACGAATAAAGACTTTGAATTGGAAAAAAAAGTTACTTCGATAGCGAAACACGCAAAATGCCCTCGACAATACGCGTATATTTTGTCAATTTCAACGCGCACATCCGATCAAAAAGAGAATAGATGTCCCGCGAAACAAAAGCTTTGGAATATCTCGGTGTTATCGTGTCATCACACTACTAATACATACGAGGCGCGACGGGGAAACGAGGAAAATTGAAACAAAACAACGATTGGCCACACCGCGCGGGAAAACACTGTCGAACGAGAACAATCGATTGAGTACACAGCGTACGCGGGACTAATAGACGGTCGATGTAACACAAAAGGCTTGTTGTGCTGGAGGAGTGGGCGATTCGACGAGCTTTTTTTCACGACGATGGTGAGATACACGAGCCGGCGACGTAAATCTGTCCGAAGCAGTTTAAGGGGTTTTGTATATCGTCGCCGCCGCTAAGAAAGGTGCGAACTCGCAAGGCATTTTAGTTAACTGAAATTTCAGTTGGCAAACCTGATAATCTGATATTTTCTTTTTATATAAAAAGTTATGGCCTATAGAGTGAAGCCAGTTGACTCGTGAGGCTTTGAGTAATTATTAAGTTACACGTTACTCATCCTAATATGACCATCAACGAAATTTCACAAATCTCACAAAATTTTACAAAATTTACAAAATTTCACAAATTTTACGAAATTTTGAATAAAATACAAACAAATTAGTATATTTCTGTAGTATATTTTACCAATTCATAATAACCAGTAAAATCACGAGTCAAATAGCTTCACTCTATAGGCCATAACTTTTTATATAAAAAGAAAATATCAGATTATCAGGTTTGCCAACTCAAATTTTAGTAAAATAAAATGCCTTCCGCGAGTTCGTACCTTTCTTTGCGGAGACGACGATATATGCCTTGGATATGGCAGAGAACAACAAAAAAATTGACCAACTGTTGGTCAGTGAAAATTGTACTACTGATTAGCATAGTGAATATTGATTTGATTAAACAGTCATTTTTAACCACTTTTAATGCTAAATACGAATAGTGAAATATTTGATGTACAAAAAATAAGTAGTTTTGGTTAAGTTTTCAGTGAAATTTTACTATTATTCATGAGTTGAGCAAATTTTTTTTTTTATAAACAAGAATAATTTTATTGTAAGATTGTGTTATAATGAAGTAAACTATAACTCTCGACTGTGCGATTATATAACTATATTTTTAGTAAAATTGACCAAATACTATTACTCAATTCTCAAATATTTCTTGTGTTTCGCTCAATGTATTGAAACGTTTCAAACTTATAGTTATCGATTGGCTCGGATTGCAGATAATTGTTCACATTTGCTTTGTTGCCTTGGGCTACTAAATTCAAAGAGTATCGAAATAGTCCCATCATTAAAAGATGTGTGACGTTGCCCTTGGACAGTTGACATATTTCGTAATATCATATGGTAAGAACTATCATTTCACGTATTCGAGATTGAAATATAGTTCTAATTGAAGCTACTATGCTAGATATATTTAGGAAAAACTGAAAGGAAATTCATTGGAAAATCATGTCACAATATCACAGAAACCCGTAAGTTCTACAAGCGCATGTATAAATTCTACTTTGATCTATTCGAAACTTACTCGTCACGAAGTCAAAACTTCCTGGGAAACTTGATAGAGATTGCGCAATGCTGTTTCTTATTTAGGATGCTTATAATTCTGGTCGGTACTAATATTTCAAAAATTCAACAACTCGTTGTCTCGATTACCGATATTTATATATCGATACTCGATTATTTTTTGTTGTTTATATTATAATGGTATTGCTTGTTCTTTACTACACGTATAAGGTGGATATGAATTCTTCAACGTCAGATATAGTTACTGATAGTATGGGGAGTTGGGCGTCTCTCACGAAGCGTTTGCACATGGATAGCTCTGTTTGTTGTCTCAGTCGAGATAATCCACTTGGAATACTTCTTCATCGCGATCATCGCATAACTCTCCACACTACCCAGAAATCTGTATTAAAAGTCACGTAGCTTTCTCTGTCTTGATTTCTGCCCAGGTGCAGTGAATTATAATTTTTCAAGTCGCAATTGATCAATAGACTATTTTCCTGTCTCGTGACTATCATTTTCAAAAGTATCAACTCTAAGATCACGCCTGATGAGCTATTCACGTGCGATTCTTTTTGTATCCATTCTACTTGGAATCTGTTGGACAATTTGTATTGGAATCTATACAGAAATCCTTCCAGTAAGAAGTAGTATCCAGTAGTTTGAAGTAGAAACTGCCGAGTTGTGCCAGACTCGCGCAAGTGTATGCCTCTTGAACGTATCGTATGGACAGTCTGTCGAGCGCTTCGCTTCCCGTGAACTGCACATTGCAGACCACACGTGCCGCGCGATAATCTTATGGTAAGACATGCGTTGAGACTGCCAGCGGAGGTATGGGGGATGTAACTTGTCTTGAAGCGCGATGGATTTTCCTCAAATCGAAAACTAAAATTTAACTTACGAATGCCATTGAACGTTTTCTATTACGTTTGACCTATTCAAAAGCATTTCGAATGGATCGTGAACGAACAACTTGTTACCTGTATTATTGTACGAATAAGAATACAGAATTATATTGAGTTATCGCTGCGTTAGAGCTTCCTAAAATAACCCAACTGAACATTACTTCAAATTATACCCTCTACCACATGCGAACTTCAAGGCTCGCGGTTTCTTTCCCATATTAACACTAATTTAACGAAAGATCAATATCTCCAAATCCATACATATATATATATATATACACACATGGACTATTTCATATCCACTCAGCAGATCCACATTATTTTCCAATATGTTTTCAGCCAGTTTGTTGCCAGTAATGGTCCCCATAGCTCAACTGAATATTTTTCGATTTTCGAGGCCCATGAATGAGGACATGATCACAGCACTTCATTTTCAAGATTTTCCACTTATCCATCAAATTTGTGGTCTGATTTAGTAGCAGAATCAAACAATTTCTAGGAATGAAAGTTTTCCACATTTTATAAAAAAAAATCACTTTTTTAACCTCAAAATTTAATCCTATCAAGTATTCATTACAGTGGCCAATACGCACAGAAAACTGCCAACTTGTTGGCCATGATATTTTTGGACCGAACGAAAACGACTTGATTCCTCTGGTCGAGAGCTTCAGATGCGGCTATTTCCCATAGCAATAGTTGCTTATATTCTTAGTCAGTTATAGTTTGCGGTTCATCCTCCGATGGCGGAAGACATCTCTCATTGGCATTATTTTTTTTTCTCAATGAGGCCTCTTTGAGAAAGCATACTGTCAATGCACTTGAAACGGGCGCGCGCCTGAACACCTGAGTCAATCTGTCGGACGTGACGGGGAGCGCGACGGATCTCCGGAGGAGCTGTGCATTTGCCAGCGGCGAGAGAGGATGAAAACTCGGTTATAGGGAGGGGAGCGCTCGATAAGGAGAAGACGAGGTGTCGGGAACGTGTACACGGGGCAGCGTGGCCCCTTGGCAACGAGCGACTTGCCCGTACGTGCCTCTACGTCTGTAACACACACTCGCGCCCAATTCTCAATATTGTCCGATGAATTAGCCGCACCCGACCGGAGGTACGTGTACGTCTCGCGGCTCAACCGGCTGCTGGCGATTAACGCAGCCCGCCAAAAATGCCAAAATTCAGTGTTCAATTCGCAATAAATAGAGAACACCAAATGCCAGCTGCACTTCCTTGGAATCTGACTGTGGCAAAATCAGCCAGTATGAATTCTCAAAGAGGCTCTGCGTCAAAAACGGTTGATTTGTAAAAATGATAATTTTTTGTCCTTTGTCACCGACAATCTGACCTCCAACTGATTTTTCAAACTACCAGCTGCAACGGTTTCATCTTCCTGCAGTGATTTTCACTTATTTGGACAAGTCGTATTTCAATACACCAGCTGTATGCCAGCTTAAAAATTGATCTTCACTAAATATTTGTATTTAATCAGTGCATACGATGGCTCAGTTGGCTGAGTGTTTACGGTCAGGGGTATCAAGGTGACCGTTAATTGTCATTCATCACAACACCTACACATGTAAAATAGAGTATTTGCATATTCAAGCATTTGAAATACTTGCAGTGTATATTGGCAAAGGATTGGTATACGCTAAATATTTGTTTTTAATTATTGCCCAGCACTGTGGCCAACATATATAGTCACGCTCGAGCGGCTCACCAATAAAGGTGAAAATCCTCTGGTGAAAATTGTCAGACGATGAAAATACTCGCGGAAACATGGCGCGATCGGCGTGAAAATTAGGATATGCACACTGAATAGATTACGATACAATATTTTCGATAGGTTTGAGCTGCGCGAGCTCTGGCCCCATAGGCAAACGGAAAGATAACCCATCTTATCGCGTTCTCGTCGTATTTCGATAAACTGCCGCGAAGCCGGACGATCGCACTGGCAAAAATCGCCAATTGCCCTCGATCGTGCAGCGGAGAAAGCAAAAAAGTCAGTTGAACAACAACAAGCCGCATTATACAACAAGAAAATGTGTTCTCGCGTGTCGCGAATATGCACCGGCTGATCGAAAAGAAAACAGTTTTGAGCCTACAGAGCCAATCTTGTCGCCACAGCTGCAGCCAAGCTGATTTTGCCCTGTCGAACGGCAACGTTCGACTGCTCCCCCTCCGGCGCGGTCCAGCCACTGGCAGTTGGTTGGTTGTTCCACACGGGGGTCGCGGTACAGCAGCGCCGCTCTATAGAGTCGCTCAACCACCGAGCCGGAAGCATATATATATTAGGGGAGGCGGGGTAGCGTGCGCGCGCGCAAACCGGCCGGTGGGGGGGGGAGCAGAGGGTAAAGGACGACAGACTAGGCGAGGTGAACGCGCCTGGCGCTCGCGGGGGGGTCCACAGTCAGCCGCTCGGCACATCCTCGACTGCAAGCGGCCCGCGCGCCAAAGTCGCGAGCACATACAAGCGCGAGGTCATCGAACCGACGAGTCTTCCCCGCGAGAGCGACATGTCGCCGCCGATCGGCGCCGACAAGGGTGAGCAGTCCTTGCGACAACACTTCCGGCTCGCACTCGTGCGCGTACACGTTGTGAACGTACACCGCACACACACCGAGTTTTCCACCTACGCCACGGGAGTCACGAAACATTCGCCGTGTATATACGCGCGAGTGACGAGCGAGTTTTTCCTTCTTTCCTTTCGGATATCCGACGATCGCAGCCCCGGCCGCGGCGCGGCGCGCGCGGGCCAACACACAGCTTGTGCGACGTTCTACAAATTGAGCGTCGAGCCCCGGCTGAATAGCGAGGGACGGTTAAACGACTTCGACCGATCGCCACTGAATAATTCAACCTCTTCCTCGAGTATTTTCCTCTTCGCGGCCAATGATACCGCGACTCAACTGCAATTCCGAGGGTTTATTGCATATGTGAAAGCATGTTTCACTTTTACTTGGATTACAAACGAGGCGTCGTTGTAGCGGCTCGATCGAGAGCGTATCTCGTCTTGAGACAGTTCCGCGGTTTTTCACGTTTTATAACTTTGTCTCAACAATACAGTAAAGAAAAACACAGTGGTCGTTACTATGTTTCATGTATCACAGTGTCTCCAGTGGAGCTTACAATTGTCGCATCGTTAAATTCAATAACATAGTTTGCTATGTAAAGCTTACGCGATTTTATCATTATGTTTTTTAATACTCTACAGTGTACATACATTCACTGAATTTACTATGAAATTATTGATTTATTTTAATTTTTCCAGTAATGATTATTCTATTTTGAATAGTGGAGTTTTCAATTATCGCATGGCTGTCACGCTACTGCATTATGAAAACATAGTGAAAATGTACTTACCATTACTAATTGTTTTGTACCATTTCACATAGCACCTGGAACGAATAAAAAAATGTTTTCTTATTCTACACGGAATCGAATAAGAATAGATGCAGTTTTGGGACAATCGTGTTTTATTGTAAAGTTTGAGGCCATTTGTCGGGAAAATGAACTGTGAACATTTTCAACAATATGTCCCACGTATAAATATCATATTAAAATATAATTCTTTGACATTATTATACACGCTTCTAACGGCCAAAAACCGAACCAAACTATTTTCGAAGTCAACTAACCGTTCAATCGAGGAAGCAGCTATAGATTAAGGAAATTAGACGTTGGGCGCGTAGACGATGTGAGCCAGGTGGAATGTACTTGGGGGTCGATTATATTCTTGAAACGAAAGGAAATCAATGGTTCGTCAACGTAGATTAGAACGGTCGAAATTAATTACCATCCAAGCGCGAGCAAGTTGGTTTTATTCCGACAAATATACTTCCGCTCTCGGAATGATCATGAAACTTTTATCGGTACGAGCTGAGCTGAGGAATAAATAATGCGAGCACGAATAATTTGTGCCACGAGGCGAAAAATTTACCGCGGATAATTTACCGCGCAAAGAACTCTACGCTCTGAATGTAAAACAGTAAAAAATGGTAAATATTTATTAGTAGAAACTGCGTAACTGATGAGAATAGCGAATAGTTAACAGCAAAGTTTAATAATTTCCAGTTCAATATTTACTATTTTTAGTTATGCAATTTCCACTATTTCAATCTTGGAGGGTAAGCGTAATTTTATTCATCGAACACGTGCGTGAATGGAGAGAACTTACAGCAGCTAGAACTGTGAATCCATTTTGAATTTCACAAAGAAAACTCGTCGCGTTCGTGAATTTATTTCGAAGAATTGCAAACGTGAACGCGTTCTTGGCAATATTTCTACTCTCTTGTGATCGGCCAATGGTAAAATAAAGTTCGAAGAAAAAAAATGGAACCTCAGTTTGGTATGATTTTATTCGCTGCTTGTCAGGAGAGTTTAACTTTAAGTGAATGACGCATCCATCGCGAAATCAATCAATTTTCGTTCCAATCACATTCTTTGAATTATTCATGAATCATTTCCTGCACGTGGTGAGTGAAGATTGCCATCGATTGGGCTCGCATGACTTATACTCGTGAAGCGAAAGAATCGAGAATTTCTGATTTGTTCAACAGGTGCTCTGTTCCGTATACAAAATAAATATATATTCGAATTGATGTAGCGAACTTGAACCCTTATCACATATTGTGTATTGACACGTGCTCGCCAATATCCACAATCACAGTCAATCTTTCTTATATTTTGTTCAGCGCGACATGAAACGTAGCGAACAAGCAAACGCAATATTGTTCAACTTATCGTGACAAGATTTTTTTGTCATCCCCTGCAACGACCGCAGTAATGACTGATGAGTATAGATAATTATAAAAAAAAAACACAAATTAATACGATAAAACATAAATCAATCACAGGACAATGATTATCTTTAGTTAATAGATACATTCGCTCGAAAGTGTACGAACAAGTTGAATTTCTTTCCAATGTATTTCATACATTTGAAAAAAACAAATGAAGTAGAGATATTTGGATGTTTTAGCACATGAGTTTCTCAACCGGATAGAATGTCGACGTAACAGCTCATGATTAAACAATTTATTTTACGCCAATTCACAAATCTTCATAAGTAATTGAATCCGAAAAATTACAAGCTACTCTACTGAATTCCAGATGAATTGAATTGATACTTCAATTTATTTCAATGGCAGATGACGATATGATACCCTCAATACATATTTGGATGAAATAATAGTTGTATTATATGATATAAAACAAATATGAGTTCTATATTACGAGGTATAAAATGAAATGCACGTATTCTCGTTGAATAGTACATGGATTTGTTTTCACGATTATTTAAGAATACAATATTAATTGTAGGACATTGTTTTCATGTGCGTACTATTACGGGCCGTATGTGCTTTTTCCCTTTAATAGCATTACGTGTCATAATCAATAATCGACCCAGTGAGCACTGTGTCACAGGAGCTTGGGCCTATCCTCTCGAAATAGCGAATGAATAAACAATTGACACTGGGGTTTTATTTTCCAGTATATATACCGAACGAATTCTATCCGATGCGGAACAATCAATCGTCAAAGTTGAATGTATTTTACACGTCATTATTTGAAAATTCACCCGCTGATTGGGCCTAATGAACGTTGGAATCATCGCGTGCTTTCGTGTTGGTTCTAACTTTCACGTTTTAATATCCAACATTTTCTCCAACTACATAGCAAAACAGCCAATTTCCAAACTAAACAATAGGACAATTACAATTCGTATCTATAATGTGGAGCGTACGACACACAAACACACGTAGAGCAATGTATACAAGAGCAACAAGCTGAATAATTGAGAGCTTCTGTCTTATTCCATGTTTATGAGACTTTCGACTCGAGCCTCATCAACGACACTTGTTTACCGCTCATGGTATGTTAACGACACGATAATATACACAAAATAATCCTCGTTTTTTGTGCGCGAACCGACTTCGCAATTGCCGCTGCTGCTCGTCGATATAGATCGAGCCCTCGAGTCCGCGTGGATAAAGTATTTAGGCGTAGAAACAATGGACACCTCTCGCAAAAAAATACTTGCAAAACACGTCACTTGCAAAACACATTGATAGCGATCCGATCGTGAGTTTTCGTATAACTTTTTCCCAACTCTCCCCGGAAAGAACGAAAGAGACAAGGTGTTTTAGTATACTTTAATAACACACAAAGGTACTTGATACAAAAAATCCGATGATTTTTCTGCAGAATTTACGAAGAAATTCATGTTATAGATATAACTTCACAGTTGAATTCGAAATTATTCGCGAGAAGTGTAACTTTGTCAATGCGTACGCTGAAATTTGATGAATAACAATTAATTACTCAACAGTTATTTTCATCTCCTTGCTGCAGCATAGTCAGGATGATCCAATGGCGTTGAGATTGAATATAAAATTCGTTAACTCGAGAAATATAAAAAATTCAAATCTAATGCAACGACAATATTTGAATCAGGAAGAAGAAATATTTAACTTGACCAAAATACTCATGTAACAGACATTGCGAGCCAATTTCAAACTCAAACAGGACGTCGAACAGTACACAGACCGACCCAATACGTATATGCGCGAGTATTTGTGTATTCTAATCGAATATCGATTGTTCTGTTTGCTCAATGCGACCGTGAAGGGACACGATTCTATAACCCAGTACTTATTGGAAGCTTTTCCACGAATATCGATATATTACAACATTCCTTATGGATTTCTCCGTGGTTTGCTTAGACTTTGATTATTTGCATTTATATGTAATTTCCTGTGAGTACTCTTCTTCGCAATTTCAACGAATTAGTTTTGAGGACTCGGGGAATTTAATTCCAAATTTCATACGCTCTCTGGCGGTCTTCTTTAATAATTTTTTCTAAAATCGTTGAGATATAAGCTAGAAAGTGCCTCTTAACTCAGCATATTTGTCCTCAAAATAGATGGCGGCCCTCTCAAACATATTTTAATTTCCATCAAGGCAAATTCTCAATGCAATTTTGAAGGCATGAAAGAAAATTCTTGAAAATCAATGAAATATTCGCTCCAACAATCACGAATAACGACGTGACCGTAAATTTTATCGCGATATTCTCAATTTTTTGTGTGCTCAATCACCGCGTAGCAATTAAAACTTGGATTATCTGCACGAATCCGATAGAGCCGTTCTCCCGTTGATGCTATCCCTTTTTTCCTCCATGTGAGGGTATTCGAGGGACGCGACGATACACTTCCTTTCGGACGTATCACGTGCGAGCGGCAAGCATTTCCCGTGTCAAATTAGCCAAGTTGGCGCGCGGCTTCGAGCAGCTACGCCCCAACCGTGACATGACTAGGCCGCGTCTGAACACAGCCGCGGTTGAACTACTGACACTCGCGCGCTCCGTAAAGCCTTCGTGATTTCGTCTATTTTTCTTTCTCCATTCAAATTTAATTGTCCTGACGCGGCAACTCACCGAGCACGAGTGATTATACTGAATCGCCAGTGTAGCTATACGAGGGGATAACACTTGTGTGGACAAACATAATGTTAGAATTAAATACGCACGTTAAAAAATTGTCGATTAAGATTACAATTTTCGGGAATGATGATCGTTGGACAGGTATATTTTGTACAAACCATCGTTGAGCAATAGTTTCGGGCCTGATTAACAGAGGATGAGTTTTAATCAATTCGAGCGGATAAGTCTACTTGCCCCGTCAGAGGAATATTCGGCACTCTGAACGCGATTTCCGACTGGTGTTCCAAACTTGTGCTCCAAACTGGTGTTCTGATTCGCATTTGATGAGGATACACGTTATCCTCAACATACACGCGAGCCGGCCAAACTCGGCGCGGGCGGCAATTCCGAGCGCGAGCTACTCGAGCGAAGGAAATCGCCTCGAGGCAGCGTCGGCCCGAGAGATTCTACCGCTGTTTACGACTTGCTGCTCGCGGCAAAAACAAGGAAGAATCACTGAACTTACAGTAGACTATTCGCAGTATACCTATACAGTGAACGGGAGCCGCGGATACAGGTGACTTACTGTACTTACAGTGAATATTTATAACTGTTAGTACGTGCACTTACCGATTTTCATTGTAAGTTGCACTATAACACAGACAGATTTCGCTGTGAGGAGAATTTAGATAGTAAGTACATCGGCCGCCGCTGAGAAACACGTCGGAGTCAGCCCGGGCAAAAGAGCCGCCGGGTGAAATTCCATCGATCCCCCTCCGGAGGGAGGAGAAAAAGCGCAAACATCCGCGAAGCGGCTGCACACATCGATCGGGAAACTCGGCTCTCGAAAAAGCCGGTGCGCGTGCATTATTTATAGCCCGGATTCGAGTAGCTCCCCGGACTTTAAACCCGCCACCGCCACACTCGAGCTGATTTTATCGAGACCCCAATCGCGACAACGAGCTCTGACGAGTGAGTTTTCTTCCTTTTTTTTTGCATTTTCCTGCTTCTGGCGCGCATAGCAGCGAGAAATTCGAGCGAAATTAAGCTCCTTGGCCGATGGACGAGCCTCGTCGCGCTTGGATTCTTTCTCGAGTCGACTCGATATTCTCTCAAAGAGGCCCGGCCATTACACTTTCATCAGCACGCGCTAACTTATTTTACGTATACGCGGGTAGATCCACTATACGGGGATCGAGCCAATTATACTTTTGATCCGATTCGTTCTTTCGAAATACTTTATTCGCTATTTTTATGTATAGCAGGGGATGTCGAGGGTCGAAGTAGTAACAGCCGTGTGTGTACGGGCGTCAATCAACAGCTTATTCGCGTTTTACCCGGATATTCTCCGCAATGCATGCGCTGAGAAAGTTATACGCCACCGAACTGATGTCGCGGATGAGATAGTTTGCATTTTCTGCTTGCATTTCCAAATACCTGCTCTGAAAATTTAAAATTGTAGAAACTGTGAAATTTCGAGAGCGCGTATATTTCTTTTCCAGTAGTTGAAAATTTGATTGGCTCCGCCAGCACTAAAAATCATGCTAATTTCAGTTGACTCATTTTAAACTCTACGTACTGCGTTGCGAATAGGGTCTCGCTATAATATCCGTTGAAAGATTAGGAGCGACTTTGAAAAAATGTTCTCTCGAAAGCCCCGAGCGAGATAAGACGCTGGAGTATGACAAAATGCACGAGTATTTTTCGTGACATCTGAACCCACGCGAGGACGGGAGTAATGATGAGCAACAAGTTGTCCCGGCAACGAAAGCTTTCGGAGAGTTGGGAGAAACTATTTTCTCCCAACTCGTTGCATGAATCCGTGCCCAAATTCATCATTGTTGGGTATTCGTGATGAGATATGCTGCTCGAGTGTCAACAAACTCGATAGATCTAACTCTTACAAGAAATTGAGAATTATCGTTGTATTAGTAGACACGAAGAACGATTTCTGAAAAATGATGCACCACTTGAAATACGTCTTGTACTCAAGTGGAGTGCAGAAAAGCGTAATTTATTTAGCTTCACTACGTTTCAGTGATACAATATAATAATGGTTCCAAGTAATTATTGCATGGTATATACCCTTCATTAATTAAACTACTTGATTCAATTCAATAATAACATGTTCGGACGTGTACTTTGAAAAATCAAATTATAAATTATTAACCAATGAATGACCATTAAAAAGTGTCGTTATAATCCAAATTGGCCGTGGAACGAAGCAATTTACGAAGTGCGGGTAGAAATTCACTATATGTGTATAGCGTTTATGTAGGGGCTAGTGTTCGTGACCCTATGTTTCTGGAGCAGTATATGCCAGTCCGCATGTATATAGGCAGAAGAACAGTCGTCTATTAATGTTACAGTGCGAAATGTATTTTTAGATATAAATTGCTTTTCGGGTCAATACGCTATATACATTTGATGTTTGGTAATCTCTTCATTTTTATCGTCTCTCGTCTACAATTATTTATAATATCTCTCGAGCGATCAAATCTGAATACATTTTTTTTCTGGCTTCGATAAAAAATTTTCACGCAAACCCAATGGAAATGAAAATTATCCAGAAGAATATTGTATTTTTATTGATTTCATTGATATCGATCGACTATGCAATTGTACAAGTGAACGAACGAATGAAACGAACTGAAAAGATAAAATGCTCGAATTTTTCTTCGCATTGTCCGAGTTGTACTCGCGGAGTGTATAATTGTACATTTTGACGTGACATTCGTACGTACACAAGTGAAGTAAATTGATTTGGACTTGTCCGTAGCCGAAGCCGAAGGCAATAATAATAAGGACACAGATGAGGGCACCTGTGGCAAGGTCCTCATCGTCCTCTCCTGGGCCCTGGTTATCGTCACGATGCCTTTCTCCCTTTTTGTATGCTTCAAGGTGAGATTACCTAATTGAGAATCCCCTCGAAGCTCCCAAGCCCAATCGACATCAGGACGGGCGGCTGAATTTCGTTGTAATTTCATTGCAGGTTGTCCAAGAGTACGAGAGGGCGGTCATATTCCGCCTGGGAAGACTTCTGACAGGAGGCGCCAAAGGTCCAGGTGAGTACATCGCGCCCCTCCGGCCAACTGTAGCTACTTGTATAATATATTTTTCACCGTAATATCGTTCGTAGTAATTCGAATAACGCGACAAGTTGAGGATTTTTTCGGCTTTGGTTGATCAAGCCAACTCTTGTTATACTCGTACGTTCAGAAGGAGAAAATATTTTGTTCTAAATATTTTATTTACATCAAAATTAATCACGGATAAGCTCCTGATCCGCATGAGTTGGATGATGAATTCGGCGCACTGTAATATTGGACTGTACATTTATGCGAAACCAAACCGAATGACCAAAGTTCGATGAACGAGATAGAGAGAGAAAGAAAGTGAATTGCGACGTTGCAAATTTAAAATTTTGATCCCCTTTGAATCGGAGAAAAATCACTCCAATAATCTCAGTCTGATTGTGCGAGGCATACAAACTTGGCGAGAATTTTCAAAATTTTCAAAATTGCATCAACGTAAAGTCACAAGCTATATCCAAGTTGTATATCCAAGTTGATTCGAGCAGAGTACATGCTGCTTTCGATGGTATTGTTTCAAATCAATACCATCAAGAGATATATCAATCAAGAGATCGATTAATATAATACAAATATCAAGATCAAGAGATCGATCTGTTCGAAACCGCACGATTTTTTTTATTTCAGGAATCTTCTTCATCCTGCCGTGCGTCGACAGCTACGCCCGGGTCGACCTGCGTACGCGGACTTACGACGTGCCACCCCAGGAGGTTCGTATCTATATATTATTGTGTCGCGGTCGCTTGGTCGGAATTTCAAAAGTGATGCGTATGATACAAGTATGCGATATGCGATCGCAAACCGGAGAGTCCGATAGCGAATTAAGTATCTACAACTCTGTGCAGCATATAGTTAGGAGCAAACTCTCTTTCTCCCCTCCCCAAAACGTACATACTGTCAGAAACAGCACATCCTTTGGTATTTAATGCTCACGTACTCCGCGTATATAGTTGGACGGTGTGTATGCGCGCGCATTTGTACCATCCGTTACATATATATGCAACGAAGATTCTATAATACGTATAATGCAGCTGGCCTGACAACCGAGAGTAAATAATCTGAATAATTGCAGACAAGCTCCACATTCGTATGAATGCGCATACCGATGAGAAAAATATTGTCCTGGCTACTATTATTGTCTTTCTATCAATTTTTTTTATCACAATATTCTCGCGGCTATTATAGTACAGTATAGTGATCCAAATCATAGCAATCATTGCTGCAAACAAATAACATACGTTGATGATATTCTACGCGCATAAAGTAAAGTTTCGCAGTACAATTTACTAAGTTTCCTGCAGTCAAATTTATGGTGAAGTTAGTACGAATGGATTATAGTTTGAATTCATTTAAATTTGTTGTATAGTACAGACAACTTATGAATACACAAATACGCGTCGTTAATATTTTTTTTGATTTATCAATCTATTATGATAAGTCATTTTCATAAATTAGATTTCGAAATGGTCGATATTACGTTATAAAATCAATAGTTACTTTTACGACGATCCATAAATACTAGAAATGCAGTATACTCATTTTTATCTCTGAATGTATTGAGAACAAGAGAATATTTCACCGCATTTTAATGATCGTCAAAATTAATCAAACTAGAGCGTTTTGATACACATTGCTACTGGCCGGTGCGCGAGAGAGCTGCAAGTATTAATGAACTCGAGCCAACATGATGCGCTGCAGTATAAAGTACAATGATTTTCCCGCAAATATATATAAAAATAATCATCAGCCTTAAAATTGATGTATTTAAAATATATTCAAAATCATCAGTTTTTGCGAAGGAAAACTGATTTACTGGATGATACAGGTTCGACTAAAGTGTAAACTCAAGAATAAAAGTAATTGTGTTGGGGGTAATTGTAATCTCGTACAGGTATTGACGAAGGACAGCGTGACGGTGTCGGTGGACGCTGTAGTTTACTACCGGGTGAACAACGCGACGATCTCTATCGCCAACGTGGAGAACGCCCATCACAGCACCAGGCTCCTCGCCCAGACGACACTGCGCAATACAATGGGCACTCGGCCTCTCCACGAAATCCTCAGCGAGCGTGAGACCATCTCCGGAAATATGCAGGCCAGTCATTCATATATTATGTATATGATATCAAGTATAAAATATTCGCGAAGACATAACTCGCGGTTATTTAACCGCGCGGCTTTTCACTTCTAGTCTATTTTGTGTGCATTGCAGCACTTACAAGCTGAATCACTGCACGGAGGATCATTAGTACTGAAATTAGAATTTTAGCCTCTGACAGCAAGAGTTTCAATTCCTTCCGCGAAAACTTGTTCGATCAAACGAGTTTCTGTATAACATACTCTAGTCTCTGCGAATACTTGTAATAATCCTTGCTCCGCACTCCAGGAGCAACTTTCACACAAGCTTCGCGGTTAATTTTACATCGCACGAGTAAAATTGACGGATTTTTGCACAGGCCTCGCTGGATGAAGCTACCGATTCATGGGGCATCAAAGTTGAACGAGTAGAGATGTAAGCAAAGTCTGAAATATTACTGCGCAAGTTTTCCCTCCCGACATATTCTCCATACCAAATACGTACTTTGACTTGAAATCACTTGTCCTAATAAAATCGATGCAATTGTCCCTTATACCGGCAAGTTGCACACTTGAATTAAGTATAAGAAAAACCACCCTGATTAAGCATGAGTAAATCAAGTACGGAATCATCCCGATTGGCCCGAATTCGGCTGAGGGAATAATTTTAATTGCAGCAAGGACGTCCGACTGCCAGTTCAACTGCAGAGAGCAATGGCCGCCGAGGCCGAAGCCGCACGCGAGGCTCGTGCTAAGGTAATTTAGAGCAGCCGCTATTTACGTGCTGTTTACGTGCGCACGTGGTTGTTCACAGTGATGGGCTGTAGTAATTACATTCGGATTTTACTGCAAATATTCGTATTTTAAATACACGCGCGGTCTAAATCCAATTTTCCAAATACTTTGCGAGGGAGCTGGCTCATATCAAACATGGGTAAGACGCGCACCAACCACACATTATATATATATACATAATGAGCGCGTCAACGTTAATTCCGAATTGATATTTATGATAAGAAAGCGCGTTAATAATTTTTTCTTTCAAAGAAAAGAATTATATTGGTTATTCACGTTGTTTTGGCAATATTGTTCATTTTTCACAGCTTATGCTATGCTTATCCATGATTTGTTGCGATCCCCTCTGAATCAAATGAAAATATTTGGTATACCGTTGTATTTAACCATTGTATTTTTTTTAACCATTGTATTGTTGTATTTAACCATTGTATTTTTGTTGTATTTTTTATTTTATACCGTTGTATTTTGTTTTATTTTTTGTGTACTGCGAATTTGCCCATCTCTGGTTGAACGTGTATAATACACACGTGGCGAAAGGGTGTCAGCTCAATAATAACAATAATAACGGACGGGGCGTTGGATTGTGCAGGTGATCGCTGCCGAGGGTGAGCAGAAGGCCAGCAGGGCTCTGAGGGAGGCGTCAGAAGTAATCGGCGACTCACCGGCTGCCCTCCAACTCCGATACCTCCAGGTCAGCTTTATTTATATCAAAATAGTCGAATACGGCTTTGCTGCAAATTTGCTTGGGAATACTGTGTGGCCCTTGGCTCGCCATCGCTCCTCGTCAATTATAATCCTCGCGATATCGATTGGCGCACAATCACCAGCGATGACGTATGCCTTTATGCATATTTCACGGCATTGTCCCTATATATACATATATGTACGAGTATATACAAAACATGGGCTTCTCACCGCCGAGAAATTCACTTGCACGTACGTTTTCTATAGTGTGGACTACCGTCGGTATATTCAATTTCACTTGAATTCGAGTATGAGGTTCACTGCAGTACAGTGAAAAGTCAGTACAATGCGATTGATTTTCACTAGTTGTTTTTCACTACCCAGTGTAAATTCAGCGTTGGTCGATCGGCAATTATCATTGATAAATATTAGTTATATATTATTACTCGAGTTCGAACTTTTCTCAGAAATTCATTTACCAATTTGACTTGTACTTGCGTGGAATATTGCTTGCAAACTTTTCTTCGGACAGCTGCTGGTAATTTCATTTTTCAACGCCTTTTATCAAAATCCGAGTAAAGCGTCCGATACGAAGTATCGGTACAAAGCTGGATTTTTTTTTTAAAAAATTTCAAGCGAAAGATCGCCATTTCGTAAATCGAAACGACTTCTTGGTTGGAAAAAAACGTCAAGTTTTCTCGCGATTTCAATGCGAGAAAAAATTGTTTCTCACAATTCTCAGGTTTTTTTGTCATAGAAGCCACCGTATTTGATTTTCTAGAAAACATATCTCAATTCTGTGCCAAAATTCTGAAAGAACATAACCAAAAATAATAGAGAACATAATTTTTGTCCAGAAATTCTCTTTCTTCATATATCAACGAGTTGAAATATCGGAATTCTTCGTCGTCATTGGTTTCGTTTTGGGTATCTAATTTTTGTTGGAATAATCCAACAGTTGCACGTTCCGCCGGAACAAAACAAAATATTTTCTTTTCGAAGTAACGATCGGATGAATTATAGGCCATGGTCGATTCGCCAATCCCACAAAAAAAATAAGAAAAATGAAGTGTCAATGTGAATCAGTGAATTTCAATCGATAGTGTAATCTGCATTAAATGCAAAATTGTATTTTTTTCAGACTCTCAATACAATATCGGCCGAGAAAAATTCGACAATCGTTTTCCCGCTGCCTATTGACATGCTGACTTACTTCATGAAAGCCAAAGAGTCGGCATAACTTGCCTTTTTCCTTCTGAGTAAGTTACTGCTGATGATTTCTTTGATCAGTGCAAGGAACCAGAGAATTGACTGCTACGACGACATGGTCTAAAAGCGAATATTCGACTTTCGAAAACTGATACCTACATTAATATAAGTGCATGTCGATATACATCGATCGGTGACTGACATTAACGAGGCAATGAAGAATTTAACAATCTAACTTGCTCATTAGGAAATCAATGTTTATATAATATATTCGTGTCAATCAGTCTGGAAATTTCCAACATCTGATAGATATCCTTCAACGTCTGATCAACATTTTCTTGGACGCTTAGATAAACGTCCTTTGGAAAAATAATTTCACGATTTTCGTGTCGATACAATCAAAATAAATCTACCATTCTATCAGATGAAACGAATTTCGAATGATGATTACATTTCTTTTTTATCAAATCACAATTTATCATTCGGCTAATAAGTTTGGGGGTTTTCCGAGTTTGATGTTACAATGTATGTACCGTTTGAAAATTGAGAAATTCTCAATATCAATAATACTGTTGGATTAGAAATCTGATATTGACTAATAATTTAATAAATATATATTTATTGCCTTCGTTTTAAAGAGTACTTTCTTGAATATCGGATTTAAAAAAAATTTCTTTTGTTAGTAGGTTAATCACTTTGATATCATAATATATAAGTGGTATCAGAATAATTCAATCGTTTTGATATCAGATATATAATAAGAATGTTACTTGAATCAACTTTTCCATCTGAATGCATTTTGAAGACTTACTTATATAACTATAATAGTTTTTAAAAATGATACAACGTTTGTATCACGAAATTATAATTATACTTCTAAGACGCTTAAAACTTTGTAATTTCTTGGAAAATCAATTTGTTTGGATAGCTAGATTAATTCCATGTGATGAGAAACGTCATCGGTTTTTATTAAAATGTAGGGTTCAGTTTTGTATAAATAGCTTTTTGAGGATACATGTTTTTTAACTGCTCATAAATGAAAACGGATATAATGACAAACAAGTAATATTGTTTATCAGAAAATAGATTATTGATTTTGATGTATGAAAAATTTTCAAGGGTGATTTATCATCGCAGTCATAGCCGATTCGTTTGATTGTTTCAATCTGTTAAAAAATTGCATCAATTTTTTTAGAAAGAAGTTTGATAATTTGAGAATCTGAAAACATTTTCCAAATTAGGATTAGTTTAATTATTATTTTATTATCAATGGATTTGATTAATTAATATTTTATCATAATTTTATTCAGAAGTACATGATTTTTCAATATTAAATAAACACTGGGACCCAATCTTGAGAATTCTAAAGGTGCTTGGATAGGTGGAATTATAAAGAATAATTTCTATTTAGAAGTTTGTATTGATACTCTTAGAAAATCTAGTTATAAGTCAGTTTACTACAGAATAATAAGTTCTTCTGAACTAGAAGATAAAATTCTGTGAATAGTGTTATTTTTCACAGTATAATATAAGAATTTTGTGAGATGTTTGATATATTTTCACTCTCCCTTTCTCTCGCTCTCTCTCTCTCTCTCTCTCTCTCTCTCTCGAATTTAATATTTTTTATAAATGCACGAATTTCCATCAGCAACTATAATTCATTTTTAATAATGGAAATTCGTAAAATATTTCAAAATAGGTTAGAAAATTGATAAATTTACGATCGATATTTTAGTTTTTAGACTACGAGGATTATTTGCATTATCAAAAATGATTTAGTAAATATAGAATTGAGATTGGCATAGTTAAAGAAAATCAAGTTTTTTTTCTATTTTAATCACATATATTGCATGAAGTACTGATAAATTCACCAATGTAAACGAGACTGCGCATAGAAAATTATAAGAGCAAAATGAAAAAACAAAAAACTGGAAGTTGTGCAATTTATAAGATTTTAATTCGAGTTTTAGTATAATGAATGAATTTTCATTAATGATATATTTATATACATAAAAATCACAAGTATCCTCAGAGCAAAGGTTGCAAATAGCTGTTGGTATTGATAATACAAGTTAATCAACTATTGAAAGAGTTTAAATGATTGTAAGCGTGAGAACATTTTACTAACTTAACGATCTCTTGTTTCTATCTCCTCATCATATGTTGCCATTATTCTCTCCATAATTTCCCAAAGTTTATCCCTGGTCAAATCTTTGCATAATACCTGTAAAAATGTTATTAATGAGATAAAGCTATTCGTGAATGTTAAACTATGTCATGTAAAATTCATGTTGTATTGGAAAAATTTAAAATGTGATTCACTCAATGGAATAGTAAAAACTTTATTGCAATAAAGCATAATAATAAAATTTCACTGACTACATTTTTTCCCTATTGCCAACAATTAAACTATCTTTATATCGTATGTCTTTATAAGAATTAATGAAAAAATGTCAATAACGTGAGTATTATTCATATACAGCAACATAAACAATTGAAATTGAATCAAATTTTCAATGTAAGATATTTTATTTTTGAATACTCACACAGAACCATGGCTGTTGGTCACATTCATCCATTAGAGGCACTACTACTCCATAAATTTGTAAAGCTAAATTCACACAAGCTATGGCAATGTGTTTTGGAGGATAATCAAGAACTGACGAAACATGATGAAAGTCCTGTAGTAGTGCCATGCTAGTTTTTGAAACTGGATATTTACTCCACTCTTCATCTCCAAACCATGCTTGCAGAGATCGCAAGTAATGCAGCATATACTGAAAATCACATTCTTCTAGAATACATCTACAAAATTATATTCTCAACATTTTTTCAACAATCTTCTACTCTCTCACACTTAATCATTATTGTGATCTTTATTTGAAATAATTATCAATATAATATTACACTATAAGTTCCTTACTTTGTGAGGATGTTCTGGCATGACCTCAAATTTTAGCATTCGCATAATCAGCAGTTCTGCTTGGACAATAGCATCACGCATGGACCAGTACTGTTCTCCTAATTCTAATGGAGAAGCACCTCTGTGTAATGTACTATAAGCTGTGTTCATGATATCTCTGATTTTCAAATTATTGTCTTTCATCTTTCCTGCGAGATATAAGGAAGTTGATGCTATCAACTGAAATTATTTGAAATTAATAATTATTCCTAAGAAATCCTTTATTTGATTCTAAAATAATAAAAATTTGAATATTCACATATGGATCATATCCTTGTGGGCTTGATTCTCTCATGAACCTATGAAAAAGAGTTGCAGCTGTCGCTATTGTCAGTCCGTTTGCATTCAATTTGATGCCTGTGTAATAATAATTTGGTAATGAAAATAACAATTCAAACTTGTTTTTTTTTAATAAAAATAGTCCAAACTGTTCACTGACTTATCAACTTACCGCATTCGAATATAAACCTTGCTACAGTAAAACTGTCTGTTGTTTTGCTGTAGTCAATTATGTGAGCTTTGTGTAATGACATCCTTTTTTCCCGTTGCATAGCAAGAACATCAATGACGCCTTTCATTTTTGAGCTGAAATGAATGCATTTTGATAGGAAAAACTATACAGAACTATATAAATAACAGAATGATTACAAAATACGTGTATTGAAAATGAGCTCATGTAGTGTGTACAGGCACGGGTGCATAATGATCCGAAAGAATAATTATGATGAAGCGCATAGATTATACCTAAGATTTTTTGGTTAAGTGAGTAAAGCCAGGATTACTTTTCTGGAATTCTTATGAAACTCAAGTTAGGAGACACACATAGACAGTGGGGTTATGAGCTGCATTGATTCAACCAAGGATTAGAGCGATTGAATGAAAATTAAAGGAAGTAGAAGCCGGAATTTATTCGTCGTTTTAAAGGAAGTAGCTGGTACTGATTTAGCATTTTGAAGGATGAATTTAAAGTATGAACAAACTCAGCGAAAACCTCGCTTACCTCAGGACCTCATCTGTTGGTTCCAATCGAATCATGTTTTTTCACTATACACACATCGAATACTTTCAGTTTCATAACAATGCCAAACAGTAAAGCAAGAAGTATTTTTTTTTTATTCAGTTACAATTATAGTGTCAAGAAGATGAGCTAGAATAACTTTTGAAAAGTTCTTCTAGCTACAGTATAGCATTTGAAGTAATGAGTCAATGTTCCATGGCATCATCCACGCTTATGTACGAACAAAACAAGAGAATTTTGTAGAGAATAACATGTTTTAAAGGCATTAGAGTATTGAGTGATTTATAATCATACCTTTTCATCATAGTGATACTCTTAATTGGAATACAACCACCAATTCAAATAAGAATAACAAGTAACAAGCCGCTGTCAGACACGAGACGATCTGCGCGTGAGCATGTGCTCGTGTGCTCCAGAGTACTCTACTCTACCAACGAATATAGACGCTACTACTCTCTGGTTGCTGCACTACTGGCTTGCTGTGGCTTGCAGCAACATGATTAACAGATGATAATTTTGTGTGTGTGTGTGTATATATATATATATATGCAGCGCTTCGCAGTTCGCGCACGCATACAAGACTGGGAGAGACGTCTACAATGTGTGGCGGGAAGATACAAAATTACGAAAAAATGCTCAATTGTCATCGCTAAGTAGAATTAGATAAAAACACGACGTACTTGTATATACACATTGTTTCATTTATTGATTCTTACAAATACAACTTTCAGATTTTATGTACAAAAAATGCTGCTGAGAAGAAATGATGAAAAAGTAACGTCAAGCATTTGAGAAAGTTATGTTAGTTAACATCTATACGTTGAATTTTATTTTTCTACGCTATTTACATATATTGTGAACTCACACGATACTTATTTTATCTTATATCCTAATTTTTAAGTTCAAAGATTATTAATATCTTGGAACTTTGAATTCGGGTACCCCATCTGCAGCAGTGGGAGGCTTTCGCTTGTTCATTATGTTCTGGATCTTCTGCCACTCTCTATCCAGTTCCGCCTTCTCGTTCTTTTCTTTATTGAACTTTCTCGTTCTCCTACCGTCCGCCATCTTCACCCCATATTGAAACGCTGCCTTTGGCAATGCCTCCTTGTTGTTCATATATTCACTATACTCTTCGGGTGTATCAAAATCCCAACGGCCAATCGGGCCTTTTTTATTTCCCAAATCCATCTTTGTGTAATCAACTTCATCATCTGAATCATCAATAGCATCCTGCATCTCATCCAAACCAGGATAGCATTCTGCATAGCCTTCTGGCTCAGCCGCCAACTTATCCAACAGTCCACTTCTCTTAGGGACTGGTTCGGAGATCGTTACAGATTTGGTTGGTGCTACAAAAAAAGATATTCTTTCAACTCACTCACTCTTTGTAGAGATTCCAATAAATGACAATCACATTATTAGATGATAATTATTTGGTTAGTATGAGAATGTTTGATAAATAATTAGTGATAGAAGTATTTATTTTTGAAAAATTCTGAAAAATTTTGTAAACAAACTGACCTGGTGGTTGCAGTTCAGATATATTAGGTAGTCTTGGAGCGTTGTCTTTATCTTTCTCTTGATCTGCTGGCTTATCGAAATAAGATTCTTTTCTATGAACTTTTGAGATCGATTCTGATTTATTTAGTGTTGCAACGTAATCACCAATATCTCCATAGATACTATCATCTTGAACGATTTTCTGTGGAGCCAATTCTAGTTCATTGAACTCATCTTGTCCTCGTCGCCCGTCTTTATTCTTTTTACCCTTCTTACCATGCCTGTTACCTTGTCTCAAGTAGGATAAAATTTGTGCAAGTTTGTTAATAACAATATCATTTGTCGTGAGAGTGGGAGTATTGTCAATAGTTGGAACGTCAGCTTTGCTTCTGATCAAAGTTGTAGGAATATCGGCTTCTGTTTCGTCATCCAATTCAATAACATACGCCATTCTTCCAGGCGTAAAGAGTTCATTTCTTTCTACAATTTTTGATCTCATTACCGAGATTAATCTGTGTATACTTTTACCCATTTTTGTTTTGAAATTGATGTCTTCATCTTTTTTTTCAGGTACTTTTTTCTCCTCTTTAACTTTTTCTTTTGGCTTGACAAGCTTTTCCATTTCTAGTTCCTGTTCAAACTCTTTAGCTTCGATTTCACTCCTCACCTGGAATAAACAAATATCAATGGAGTTTTATATTAATTTAAATTTCACGCATGGATTGTCTGTTAAGATCAAGTAATTTTACCTTCTGTAACAGTGCATAATCGAGACCTTTGACCAAGTGAGTGTGTTCCATGTCACCACCCAAGAATTTTGACTGTTGGATCATTTGCCTCCTGCGTTCAGCAGCATCCAAGCCAGATTTTATGTCTGGGGCTACAGCTCGATACGCACTGGCATTGTTCATCTGGTCATCAACTGGATCAGTATTGGAACCATCTCTTCTCTCTCTTGCTCGATCTCTATACTTCTCAGCCAACTCTGCCATCTTGTCATCCTCTTGCTTCTTAAGTTTGGCATAGAAACTCTTCTTTTTCCTTCGCAGCTCGGCTCTGCTGCTTCCACCGATGATGGGAGTCTGAGCTGTTTTTGCACTAGCATCACGAACAGTGCCAGGTACAGACGAAGCAGGTGTTGCGGATGGCACAGACGACCTGGGAGTCATTAACAGTTTCCTAAAGTCATCATTTGTCATCCGAGCGGATGCAGACATATCTTCTTCCTCCGGCATTTTGGCGAATTATCTGTCATGAAGAATTTGCGATTTATATTACAATAACTTACAAAATCATGTTTATTGACAGAACATTACTTTCAATTCAATTGATTAACCTACGACATTTTGAAGTAAAAATGTCTCCTAAAATATTTAGTCAATTGATTACCTTTTAGCTCTTATTGAATATAAAACTAGTGAACTTGATCGGGTGAATACAAACAAATCTCGTCGTATGCGAGGTTAGATGCAATCAAGCATATCAGCAGCAGCCAACATACTTAACTATAATACCCATAGAGTTATTACAGATAGAGGAAGAGGAGGCAAGCCATATATATGGAGAGCTGTAGTGAGAGAGTATGTCCGTATTTTTGGATCCAGTCAAGCGCATGCGTGGGCACATCGACACACCAACACACTCTACAGAGCCCGCCGCGGGCTCCGCGAGTGTTGGGTTTTTACCTGCGGGGACGCTGTCCCTTTGGCTCCGCTCATCTGAGTTTGGTTGACACGCGCTGCTATTCTTGCAATTGTTGAACGTTTCGGTAGATTTCATTATTTATATTATTTGTTTATTCTTGCTATGTTTTATTTCTGTTATTGCTATTATTTTTATTGGAGACTGTAGTATGTTATTTTATGTTATACGGCTATAAACAGTCATTTACTATGACGTTAATATGTGTGGTTTGCAATGAAATTACTGACGATTTCAAATTTGACAAATCATATTAAAGTCCATTCAAAGATATTAATACACATTTTTACTTCTGTACATATATAAATATCAGTATAAACATTAAATCTATTCTACATAGAAAAACTTCATCAGTCATAAGGTTCAAAATGAAATGAACGTCTTGATAAAAAATGATTTTAAGGGTATTCATGTAATTGCATCTATCAGCGATTAACATGAATATTTTCATAAGGGAGAATAAAATCAATCACTGATGAATAATGTTATTTATGATTGTTGGGTCATTGTTATTGTAGAAGAAAAACAATGATTTTACACATGAATAAGATTACTCATCATATAAAGATAATAAGGGTAACTTAGTATGGTATAGTAGTAGATATTGTGTAGGTTGAAGGTTCCCCGGTATTAAAAAGAATCACCTCAGGCAACAATGGTTCCGTAACATTGAAGAACCAACAAAAATTGTGAAATGTTCGAGAGCATGTAGTGACCACTTTGATGACTATTGGTTCAAATCGAAAGATGATTCTAGAACTGGAAGAAGATATTTATTACCAAATGCAGTGGCAAAAGTTATAGTGAGTTCAATAACTGCCGCATCCGTGAAAATGACCTCTGAACCAAAAAATGATGGGACATTTTTGTCTGCAAACTACCTGAATTTTATAGAAAAGTTATCTCAAAGGTCATTGGAGTAGTACTCCACATGACCAATTAGAACCTCTAGTTGAATGATTATTACTCATGTTATGTAGTTTTTGCAAAGTAGGTCTTACTATTTTGCAATAGAATATTTACTAATGTTGTTGTAGCTGAATATTACAGTGGGAACGATATGAAGCGATACTGTGATTGAATGTTATTATGAATGTTGTCAAAGATTTAATTATACTACAGATTTGTATGACATAAATAAATATATTTAACTCTTCAATTTAATTTCATTAAAATACCTTATCTCTTTCAATATTGAAAAATTATTCTTTTGCTTCTTTTGTTCTCGATTGGGTGTACTTTCATATTATTTGAATCATAACATAATATAATGAATTATTGTCGATTACAATTCACCAATTCATGAGAATCGAATATCGTAAACAATAGAAATAATATATAATAAAACTGATTCTACAGGGATATTGTTACATTTTTTGGAATGGTAATAAATTAGGAGTTGAATCATATCAGAGATGAGTAGAGAGATGGCCAGAGCCCATAGGCAAAAATGTGCACAGTTTTAGCCCTCCGAGCTTGGCCAGTTTTGCCGATGAACCATATGGTGCAGATGCGAGCGGAGCCGTTTGCGCGTCGATCGGCTCCGAAAAAGTTTTCCAAAATATTTTCTCAGGTCTCGAATTCCCGAGGGACATACTAGTACTAGCCTGAAATAATTCCTCGCGTTACTCGCCGTATTTTGATCAGAATGACGGGAGAGTTAGTGAGATGAGAACCGGACTATGAACTAGAGTCGACGTTACGAGAAAGAATGACTGAGTATCTTAGCGTAAGAAACTTCGTACCGATCTCTTATCAAAGTCGAAATCTCAACAACTTGCCATCACCTTGCGATAATTTGAATTAAGAGAAATGCATATGAGACAAAGAAAATTCTAACTAGGACCCTACCCAGTTACGTGACGCGAATCAAAAAAATGTCTTTACTCCACCCATCCACGAACAAGTCCCACCGACGGGAACGACCTCTTATCCGTCTTAATGGCTGACTGGAGTCAGACTGCACCAAGAAAGCTGAACCCTTTGCCAGCAGTAAATCATCCGCAAAAGAACAGAATAAAGACAAAGTCCACCCAGATTCCCAATTCGATTCGATATTCAATTTCAATTTCATCCCAGAAAAACTCACTCATGCATTCATAGTCCGATTCGAGTAAGGGGGTATTGGGGATCGAAAAAGTTGAACAAATTGGGACTTATCTATGTTTTTGGAGTCGTGGACGAGATTGGAACCATGCCCCGAAGGTCCTCTCCCGGCGGGGGTCTGGGGCGGACTGAAGGAGCTCACGAACTTCCCGGTTAAGGTTGATCCCGCGCCCTCTACCGGATAAAGCGGAGTGGGGTGATCCTCTACGCGGAGGAGATACTTCACCAATAGGTCGTTCCTTGTTACTGACCGCTGACCGAATGAAAAGTCTCGAATTCCCGAGGGATATACTACTACTAGCCTGAAATAATTCCTCGCGTTACTCGCCGTATTTTGATCAGAATGACGGGAGAGTTAGTGAGATGAGAACCGGACTATGAACTAGAGTCGACGTTACGAGAAAGAATGACTGAGTATCTTAGCGTAAGAAACTTCGTACCGATCTCTTATCAAAGTCAAAATCTCAACAACTTGCCATCACCTTGCGATAATTTGAATTAAGAGAAATGCATATGAGACAAAGAAAATACTAACTAGGACCCTACCCAGTTACGTGACGCGAATCAAAAAAATGTCTTTACTCCACCCATCCACGAACAAGTCCCACCGACGGGAACGACCTCTTATCCGTCTTACTGGCTGACCGGAGTCAGACTGCACCAAGAAAGCTGAACCCTTTGCCAGCAGTAAATCATCCGCAAAAGAACAGAATAAAGACAAAGTCCACCCAGATTCCCAATTCGATTCGATATTCAATTTCAATTTCATCCCAGAAAAACTCACTCATGCATTCATAGTCCGATTCGAGTAAGGGGGTATTGGGGATCTAAAAAGTTGAACAAATTAGGACTTATCTTTGTTTTTGGAGTCGCGGACGAGATTGGAACCATGCACCGAAGGTCCTCTCCCGGCGGGGGTCTGGGGCGGACTGAAGGAGCTCACGAACTTCCTGGTTAAGGTTGATCCCGCGCCCTCTACCGGATAAAGCGGGGTGGGGTGATCCTCTACGCGGAGGAGTTACTTCACCAATAGGTCGTTCCTTGTTACTGACCGCTGAACGAATGAAAAGTCTCGAATTCCCGAGGGATATACTACTACTAGCCTGAAATAATTCCTCGCGTTACTCGCCGTATTTTGATCAGAATGACGGGAGAGTTAGTGAGATGAGAACCGGACTATGAACTAGAGTCGACGTTACGAGAAAGAATGACTGAGTATCTTAGCGTAAGAAACTTCGTACCGATCTCTTATCAAAGTCAAAATCTCAACAACTTGCCATCACCTTGCGATAATTTGAATTAAGAGAAATACATATGAGACAAAGAAAATACTAACTAGGACCCTACCCAGTTACGTGACGCGAATCAAAAAAAATGTCTTTACTCCACCCATCCACGAACAAGTCCCACCGACGGGAACGACCTCTTATCCGTCTTACTGGCTGACCGGAGTCAGACTGCACCAAGAAAGCTGAACCCATTGCCAGCAGTAAATCATCCGCAAAAGAACAGAATAAAGACAAAGTCCACCCAGATTCCCAATTCGATTTGATATTCAATTTCAATTTCATCCCAGAAAAACTCACTCATGCATTCATAGTCCGATTCGAGTAAGGGGGTATTGGGGATCTAAAAAGTTGAACAAATTAGGACTTATCTTTGTTTTTGGAGTCGCGGACGAGATTGGAACCATGCACCGAAGGTCCTCTCCCGGCGGGGGTCTGGGGCGGACTGAAGGAGCTCACGAACTTCCTGGTTAAGGTTGATCCCGCGCCCTCTACCGGATAAAGCGGGGTGGGGTGATCCTCTACGCGGAGGAGTTACTTCACCAATAGGTCGTTCCTTGTTACTGACCGCTGACCGAATGAAAAGTCTCGAATTCCCGAGGGATATACTACTACTAGCCTGAAATAATTCCTCGCGTTACTCGCCGTATTTTGATCAGAATGACGGGAAAGTTAGTGAGATGAGAACCGGACTATGAACTAGAGTCGACGTTACGAGAAAGAATGACTGAGTATCTTAGCGTAAGAAACTTCGTACCGATCTCTTATCAAAGTCAAAATCTCAACAACTTGCCATCACCTTGCGATAATTTGAATTAAGAGAAATGCCTATGAGACAAAGAAAATACTAACTAGGACCCTACCCAGTTACGTGACGCGATCAAAAAAATGTCTTTACTCCACCCATCCACGAACAAGTCCCACCGACGGGAACGACCTCTTATCCGTCTTACTGGCTGACCGGAGTCAGACTGCACCAAGAAAGCTGAACCCTTTGCCAGCAGTAAATCATCCGCAAAAGAACAGAATAAAGACAAAGTCCACCCAGATTCCCAATTCGATTCAATATTCAATTTCAATTTCATCCCAGAAAGAATCACTCATGCATTCATAGTCCGATTCGAGTAAGGGGGTATTGGGGATCGAAAAAGTTGAACAAATTAGGACTTATCTATGTTTTTGGAGTCGTGGACGAGATTGGAACCATGCCCCGAAGGTCCTCTCCCGGCGGGGGCCTGGGGCGGACTGAAGGAGCTCACGAACTTCCTGGTTAAGGTTGATCCCGCGCCCTCTACCGGATAAAGCGGAGTGGGGTGATCCTCTACGCGGAGGAGATACTTCACCAATAGGTCGTTCCTTGTTACTGACCGCTGACCGAATGAAAAGTCTCGAATTCCCGAGGGATATACTACTACTAGCCTGAAATAATTCCTCGCGTTACTCGCCGTATTTTGATCAGAATGACGGGAGAGTTAGTGAGATGAGAACCGGACTATGAACTAGAGTCGACGTTACGAGAAAGAATGACTGAGTATCTTAGCGTAAGAAACTTCGTACCGATCTCTTATCAAAGTCAAAATCTCAACAACTTGCCATCACCTTGCGATAATTTGAATTAAGAGAAATGCATATGAGACAAAGAAAATACTAACTAGGACCCTACCCAGTTACGTGACGCGAATCAAAAAAATGTCTTTACTCCACCCATCCACGAACAAGTCCCACCGACGGGAACGACCTCTTATCCGTCTTACTGGCTGACCGGAGTCAGACTGCACCAAGAAAGCTGAACCCATTGCCAGCAGTAAATCATCCGCAAAAGAACAGAATAAAGACAAAGTCCACCCAGATTCCCAATTCGATTCGATATTCAATTTCAATTTCATCCCAGAAAAACTCACTCATGCATTCATAGTCCGATTCGAGTAAGGGGGTATTGGGGATCTAAAAAGTTGAACAAATTAGGACTTATCTTTGTTTTTGGAGTCGCGGACGAGATTGGAACCATGCACCGAAGGTCCTCTCCCGGCGGGGGTCTGGGGCGGACTGAAGGAGCTCACGAACTTCCTGGTTAAGGTTGATCCCGCGCCCTCTACCGGATAAAGCGGGGTGGGGTGATCCTCTACGCGGAGGAGTTACTTCACCAATAGGTCGTTCCTTGTTACTGACCGCTGACCGAATGAAAAGTCTCGAATTCCCGAGGGATATACTACTACTAGCCTGAAATAATTCCTCGCGTTACTCGCCGTATTTTGATCAGAATGACGGGAGAGTTAGTGAGATGAGAACCGGACTATGAACTAGAGTCGACGTTACGAGAAAGAATGACTGAGTATCTTAGCGTAAGAAACTTCGTACCGATCTCTTATCAAAGTCAAAATCTCAACAACTTGCCATCACCTTGCGATAATTTGAATTAAGAGAAATGCATATGAGACAAAGAAAATACTAACTAGGACCCTACCCAGTTACGTGACGCGAATCAAAAAAATGTCTTTACTCCACCCATCCACGAACAAGTCCCACCGACGGGAACGACCTCTTATCCGTCTTACTGGCTGACCGGAGTCAGACTGCACCAAGAAAGCTGAACCCTTTGCCAGCAGTAAATCATCCGCAAAAGAACAGAATAAAGACAAAGTCCACCCAGATTCCCAATTCGATTCAATATTCAATTTCAATTTCATCCCAGAAAGAATCACTCATGCATTCATAGTCCGATTCGAGTAAGGGGGTATTGGGGATCGAAAAAGTTGAACAAATTAGGACTTATCTATGTTTTTGGAGTCGTGGACGAGATTGGAACCATGCCCCGAAGGTCCTCTCCCGGCGGGGGCCTGGGGCGGACTGAAGGAGCTCACGAACTTCCTGGTTGTTGTTGATCCCGCGCCCTCTACCGGATAAAGCGGAGTGGGGTGATCCTCTACGCGGAGGAGATACTTCACCAATAGGTCGTTCCTTGTTACTGACCGCTGACCGAATGAAAAGTCTCGAATTCCCGAGGGATATACTACTACTAGCCTGAAATAATTCCTCGCGTTACTCGCCGTATTTTGATCAGAATGACGGGAGAGTTAGTGAGATGAGAACCGGACTATGAACTAGAGTCGACGTTACGAGAAAGAATGACTGAGTATCTTAGCGTAAGAAACTTCGTACCGATCTCTTATCAAAGTCAAAATCTCAACAACTTGCCATCACCTTGCGATAATTTGAATTAAGAGAAATGCCTATGAGACAAAGAAAATACTAACTAGGACCCTACCCAGTTACGTGATGCGATCAAAAAAATGTCTTTACTCCACCCATCCACGAACAAGTCCCACCGACGGGAACGACCTCTTATCCGTCTTACTGGCTGACCGGAGTCAGACTGCACCAAGAAAGCTGAACCCATTGCCAGCAGTAAATCATCCGCAAAAGAACAGAATAAAGACAAAGTCCACCCAGATTCCCAATTCGATTTGATATTCAATTTCAATTTCATCCCAGAAAAACTCACTCATGCATTCATAGTCCGATTCGAGTAAGGGGGTATTGGGGATCTAAAAAGTTGAACAAATTAGGACTTATCTTTGTTTTTGGAGTCGCGGACGAGATTGGAACCATGCACCGAAGGTCCTCTCCCGGCGGGGGTCTGGGGCGGACTGAAGGAGCTCACGAACTTCCTGGTTAAGGTTGATCCCGCGCCCTCTACCGGATAAAGCGGGGTGGGGTGATCCTCTACGCGGAGGAGTTACTTCACCAATAGGTCGTTCCTTGTTACTGACCGCTGACCGAATGAAAAGTCTCGAATTCCCGAGGGATATACTACTACTAGCCTGAAATAATTCCTCGCGTTACTCGCCGTATTTTGATCAGAATGACGGGAAAGTTAGTGAGATGAGAACCGGACTATGAACTAGAGTCGACGTTACGAGAAAGAATGACTGAGTATCTTAGCGTAAGAAACTTCGTACCGATCTCTTATCAAAGTCAAAATCTCAACAACTTGCCATCACCTTGCGATAATTTGAATTAAGAGAAATGCATATGAGACAAAGAAAATACTAACTAGGACCCTACCCAGTTACGTGACGCGAATCAAAAAAATGTCTTTACTCCACCCATCCACGAACAAGTCCCACCGACGGGAACGACCTCTTATCCGTCTTACTGGCTGACCGGAGTCAGACTGCACCAAGAAAGCTGAACCCTTTGCCAGCAGTAAATCATCCGCAAAAGAACAGAATAAAGACAAAGTCCACCCAGATTCCCAATTCGATTCGATATTCAATTTCAATTTCATCCCAGAAAAACTCACTCATGCATTCATAGTCCGATTCGAGTAAGGGGGTATTGGGGATCTAAAAAGTTGAACAAATTAGGACTTATCTTTGTTTTTGGAGTCGCGGACGAGATTGGAACCATGCACCGAAGGTCCTCTCCCGGCGGGGGTCTGGGGCGGACTGAAGGAGCTCACGAACTTCCTGGTTAAGGTTGATCCCGCGCCCTCTACCGGATAAAGCGGGGTGGGGTGATCCTCTACGCGGAGGAGTTACTTCACCAATAGGTCGTTCCTTGTTACTGACCGCTGACCGAATGAAAAGTCTCGAATTCCCGAGGGATATACTACTACTAGCCTGAAATAATTCCTCGCGTTACTCGCCGTATTTTGATCAGAATGACGGGAAAGTTAGTGAGATGAGAACCGGACTATGAACTAGAGTCGACGTTACGAGAAAGAATGACTGAGTATCTTAGCGTAAGAAACTTCGTACCGATCTCTTATCAAAGTCAAAATCTCAACAACTTGCCATCACCTTGCGATAATTTGAATTAAGAGAAATGCATATGAGACAAAGAAAATACTAACTAGGACCCTACCCAGTTACGTGACGCGAATCAAAAAAATGTCTTTACTCCACCCATCCACGAACAAGTCCCACCGACGGGAACGACCTCTTATCCGTCTTACTGGCTGACCGGAGTCAGACTGCACCAAGAAAGCTGAACCCTTTGCCAGCAGTAAATCATCCGCAAAAGAACAGAATAAAGACAAAGTCCACCCAGATTCCCAATTCGATTCGATATTCAATTTCAATTTCATCCCAGAAAAACTCACTCATGCATTCATAGTCCGATTCGAGTAAGGGGGTATTGGGGATCTAAAAAGTTGAACAAATTAGGACTTATCTATGTTTTTGGAGTCGTGGACGAGATTGGAACCATGCACCGAAGGTCCTCTCCCGGCGGGGGTCTGGGGCGGACTGAAGGAGCTCACGAACTTCCTGGTTAAGGTTGATCCCGCGCCCTCTACCGGATAAAGCGGAGTGGGGTGATCCTCTACGCGGAGGAGATACTTCACCAATAGGTCGTTCCTTGTTACTGACCGCTGACCGAATGAAAAGTCTCGAATTCCCGAGGGATATACTACTACTAGCCTGAAATAATTCCTCGCGTTACTCGCCGTATTTTGATCAGAATGACGGGAGAGTTAGTGAGATGAGAACCGGACTATGAACTAGAGTCGACGTTACGAGAAAGAATGACTGAGTATCTTAGCGTAAGAAACTTCGTACCGATCTCTTATCAAAGTCAAAATCTCAACAACTTGCCATCACCTTGCGATAATTTGAATTAAGAGAAATGCATATGAGACAAAGAAAATACTAACTAGGACCCTACCCAGTTACGTGACGCGAATCAAAAAAATGTCTTTACTCCACCCATCCACGAACAAGTCCCACCGACGGGAACGACCTCTTATCCGTCTTACTGGCTGACCGGAGTCAGACTGCACCAAGAAAGCTGAACCCTTTGCCAGCAGTAAATCATCCGCAAAAGAACAGAATAAAGACAAAGTCCACCCAGATTCCCAATTCGATTCGATATTCAATTTAAATTTCATCCCAGAAAAACTCACTCATGCATTCATAGTCCGATTCGAGTAAGGGGGTATTGGGGATCTAAAAAGTTGAACAAATTAGGACTTATCTATGTTTTTGGAGTCGCGGACGAGATTGGAACCATGCACCGAAGGTCCTCTCCCGGCGGGGGTCTGGGGCGGACTGAAGGAGCTCACGAACTTCCTGGTTAAGGTTGATCCCGCGCCCTCTACCGGATAAAGCGGGGTGGGGTGATCCTCTACGCGGAGGAGTTACTTCACCAATAGGTCGTTCCTTGTTACTGACCGCTGACCGAATGAAAAGTCTCGAATTCCCGAGGGATATACTACTACTAGCCTGAAATAATTCCTCGCGTTACTCGCCGTATTTTGATCAGAATGACGGGAAGTTAGTGAGATGAGAACCGGACTATGAACTAGAGTCGACGTTACGAGAAAGAATGACTGAGTATCTTAGCGTAAGAAACTTCGTACCGATCTCTTATCAAAGTCAAAATCTCAACAACTTGCCATCACCTTGCGATAATTTGAATTAAGAGAAATGCATATGAGACAAAGAAAATACTAACTAGGACCCTACCCAGTTACGTGACGCGAATCAAAAAAATGTCTTTACTCCACCCATCCACGAACAAGTCCCACCGACGGGAACGACCTCTTATCCGTCTTACTGGCTGACCGGAGTCAGACTGCACCAAGAAAGCTGAACCCTTTGCCAGCAGTAAATCATCCGCAAAAGAACAGAATAAAGACAAAGTCCACCCAGATTCCCAATTCGATTCGATATTCAATTTAAATTTCATCCCAGAAAAACTCACTCATGCATTCATAGTCCGATTCGAGTAAGGGGGTATTGGGGATCTAAAAAGTTGAACAAATTAGGACTTATCTTTGTTTTTGGAGTCGCGGACGAGATTGGAACCATGCACCGAAGGTCCTCTCCCGGCGGGGGTCTGGGGCGGACTGAAGGAGCTCACGAACTTCCTGGTTAAGGTTGATCCCGCGCCCTCTACCGGATAAAGCGGGGTGGGGTGATCCTCTACGCGGAGGAGTTACTTCACCAATAGGTCGTTCCTTGTTACTGACCGCTGACCGAATGAAAAGTCTCGAATTCCCGAGGGATATACTACTACTAGCCTGAAATAATTCCTCGCGTTACTCGCCGTATTTTGATCAGAATGACGGGAAAGTTAGTGAGATGAGAACCGGACTATGAACTAGAGTCGACGTTACGAGAAAGAATGACTGAGTATCTTAGCGTAAGAAACTTCGTACCGATCTCTTATCAAAGTCAAAATCTCAACAACTTGCCATCACCTTGCGATAATTTGAATTAAGAGAAATGCATATGAGACAAAGAAAATACTAACTAGGACCCTACCCAGTTACGTGACGCGAATCAAAAAAATGTCTTTACTCCACCCATCCACGAACAAGTCCCACCGACGGGAACGACCTCTTATCCGTCTTACTGGCTGACCGGAGTCAGACTGCACCAAGAAAGCTGAACCCTTTGCCAGCAGTAAATCATCCGCAAAAGAACAGAATAAAGACAAAGTCCACCCAGATTCTCAATTCGATTCAATATTCAATTTCAATTTCATCCCAGAAAAACTCACTCATGCATTCATAGTCCGATTCGAGTAAGGGGGTATTGGGGATCGAAAAAGTTGAACAAATTAGGACTTATCTTTGTTTTTGGAGTCGCGGACGAGATTGGAACCATGCACCGAAGGTCCTCTCCCGGCGGGGGTCTGGGGCGGACTGAAGGAGCTCACGAACTTCCTGGTTAAGGTTGATCCCGCGCCCTCTACCGGATAAAGCGGGGTGGGGTGATCCTCTACGCGGAGGAGTTACTTCACCAATAGGTCGTTCCTTGTTACTGACCGCTGACCGAATGAAAAGTCTCGAATTCCCGAGGGATATACTACTACTAGCCTGAAATAATTCCTCGCGTTACTCGCCGTATTTTGATCAGAATGACGGGAGAGTTAGTGAGATGAGAACCGGACTATGAACTAGAGTCGACGTTACGAGAAAGAATGACTGAGTATCTTAGCGTAAGAAACTTCGTACCGATCTCTTATCAAAGTCAAAATCTCAACAACTTGCCATCACCTTGCGATAATTTGAATTAAGAGAAATACATATGAGACAAAGAAAATACTAACTAGGACCCTACCCAGTTACGTGACGCGAATCAAAAAAATGTCTTTACTCCACCCATCCACGAACAAGTCCCACCGACGGGAACGACCTCTTATCCGTCTTACTGGCTGACCGGAGTCAGACTGCACCAAGAAAGCTGAACCCTTTGCCAGCAGTAAATCATCCGCAAAAGAACAGAATAAAGACAAAGTCCACCCAGATTCCCAATTCGATTCAATATTCAATTTCAATTTCATCCCAGAAAAACTCACTCATGCATTCATAGTCCGATTCGAGTAAGGGGGTATTGGGGATCGAAAAAGTTGAACAAATTAGGACTTATCTATGTTTTTGGAGTCGTGGACGAGATTGGAACCATGCACCGAAGGTCCTCTCCCGGCGGGGGTCTGGGGCGGACTGAAGGAGCTCACGAACTTCCTGGTTGTGGTTGATCCCGCGCCCTCTACCGGATAAAGCGGGGTGGGGTGATCCTCTACGCGGAGGAGTTACTTCACCAATAGGTCGTTCCTTGTTACTGACCGCTGACCGAATGAAAAGTCTCGAATTCCCGAGGGATATTCTACTACTAGCCTGAAATAATTCCTCGCGTTACTCGCCGTATTTTGATCAGAATGACGGGAAAGTTAGTGAGATGAGAACCGGACTATGAACTAGAGTCGACGTTACGAGAAAGAATGACGGAGTATCTTAGCGTAAGAAACTTCGTACCGATCTCTTATCAAAGTCAAAATCTCAACAACTTGTCATCACATTGCGATAATTTGAATTAAGAGAAATGCATATGAGACAAAGAAAATACTATCTAGGACCCTACCCAGTTACGTGACGCGAATCAAAAAAATGTCTTTACTCCACCCATCCACGAACAAGTCCCACCGACGGGAACGACCTCTTATCCGTCTTACTGGCTGACCGGAGTCAGACTGCACCAAGAAAGCTGAACCCTTTGCCAGCAGTAAATCATCCGCAAAAGAACAGAATAAAGACAAAGTCCACCCAGATTCCCAATTCGATTCGATATTCAATTTCAATTTCATCCCAGAAAAACTCACTCATGCATTCATAGTCCGATTCGAGTAAGGGGGTATTGGGGATCTAAAAAGTTGAACAAATTAGGACTTATCTTTGTTTTTGGAGTCGCGGACGAGATTGGAACCATGCACCGTAGGTCCTCTCCCGGCGGAGGTCTGGGGCGGACTGAAGGAGCTCACGAACTTCCTGGTTAAGGTTGATCCCGCGCCCTCTACCGGATAAAGCGGAGTGGGGTGATCCTCTACGCGGAGGAGATACTTCACCAATAGGTCGTTCCTTGTTACTGACCGCTGACCGAATGAAAAGTCTCGAATTCCCGAGGGATATACTACTACTAGCCTGAAATAATTCCTCGCGTTACTCGCCGTATTTTGATCAGAATGACGGGAGAGTTAGTGAGATGAGAACCGGACTATGAACTAGAGTCGACGTTACGAGAAAGAATGACTGAGTATCTTAGCGTAAGAAACTTCGTACCGATCTCTTATCAAAGTCAAAATCTCAACAACTTGCCATCACATTGCGATAATTTGAATTAAGAGAAATGCATATGAGACAAAGAAAATACTAACTAGGACCCTACCCAGTTACGTGACGCGAATCAAAAAAATGTCTTTACTCCACCCATCCACGAACAAGTCCCACCGACGGGAACGACCTCTTATCCGTCTTACTGGCTGACCGGAGTCAGACTGCACCAAGAAAGCTGAACCCATTGCCAGCAGTAAATCATCCGCAAAAGAACAGAATAAAGACAAAGTCCACCCAGATTCCCAATTCGATTTGATATTCAATTTCAATTTCATCCCAGAAAAACTCACTCATGCATTCATAGTCCGATTCGAGTAAGGGGGTATTGGGGATCGAAAAAGTTGAACAAATTAGGACTTATCTTTGTTTTTGGAGTCGCGGACGAAATTTGAACCATGCCCCGAAGGTCCTCTCCCGGCGGGGGTCTGGGGCGGACTAAAGGAGCTCACGGATTTCCTGGTTAAGGTTGATTCCACGTCCTCTACCGGATAAAGCGGGGTGGGGTGATCCTCTACGCGGAGGAGCTACTTCACCAATAGGTCGTTCCTTGTTACTGACGGTTGACCGAATGTCGTATGATCTTTTTGGAGTAATCGAACAGGGGTATGTTCGTATACCTTGACAAGTGAAGTATATGTGGACATAGCCAAACTGGTTCAAACATGTTTAATTGATAGAGTATCCAATCAGGATGGAGGCAGAGGCAATTTTTTTTTTATGATCTTTGCAGTTTTCAGCACAACTTAATTTGTGCTCATTATTTTTTCCGTTTTCACATATATACAAGATTATTCGAGTTCTCACAATAGGGAAAAAGTTCAAATTTTGAAATATTTGGGTTTTGAGTGCATGTACTAACTTCCGCATACAAGCACATGAAAATCTGAAAAAAATGTTGAGTGTTCTGGTCATCATTGATTTGTCCCAATAGAATTACAAATAAAATTTTGACTGAGCTCCTAAATACTGTATGCTCGGACGCCGGTTAACTCAAGAGCTTATCCCGCTTACGCTTTTGGTCTGCGCATCGCCTCATCAAGAGTCTCGCGCTACTAACCACTTTTCAGTGTAAATAAAGGGTTTACAACAAATATAAGCATTAATCGTAATTTCTTATACTCCTCGTCAACTATTTACCGCTCTCAGCTTTTCATTTTCTAGATTCCTGGAATATTCCAAGTGTATTCGAACTAAACTCTGAGAATGAATCTCACAGTTTTACCTCTAATGTTAGTCAGCGAAGAAAAGCAAATCGTGATTATCTCGCTAAATGATCGGTTGGGTCTGAAAATAAAATCCCACCCACCAGATGATAAAGAATAACGCTAGCACAAAAATATAAAGGTAGGCCCAATACTTTCCGGACAGACCTCGTATATTATATTCTAAATCTGAAGTATATTTTCATTGTTAATTTCCTTATTGAAACAGCGTCGAATCTCAAAACTCAATTATTCCGCTTAGTAATGGGCTTACAGACGATTCATAAACCAAAAGTGCTCTTTACCCGACGTTCTATGCACCATTACTTTCCACGAAAATTTTCAAAATTTGATTGCCCAAACTGTAAATGCTTTGGAGGCCCGCATTCCAGTAGTTGATACTGTTAACGATAGAAAATCAGTTATTGTTTTAGTTGGTTTGAAAATTTCTGAACTGAAGATGCCGTGTGGTGTAGTGGTTTATGTGCCAATTTTACTAACATCTGAAAGTTGAGTATCCAATTGATTTCTATACCATAACTTCACTGGAAACCGGCTATCCAAGCATCAATGCTTTTCAAGCGTGTTAGAACAGACGAAAAAAGAAAATCTCAAATCTTAGGTGCCCGAAGTCGACGCAGTGATATTTGCACGAATTAATATCGAATATGGACTTTTCTCCTCTGAGTTTTCATTTTTGTCTGAATAAATTGATATTTTTGATGGAACGTAACACGAGCATTCTTTTGATAGCGTTTGGCGTAGGATACCCCTGATCGTCGATCGCCCGTCAGACGCGTGGCCGTTCGGTGTCATTCGAGATTATGCTTTGCGTACAGTACCGCTCGCTCGGCGGTCCGCCAGAGCGATGTGATTTTGCTCAAATAAGCCCCGTTTTCCTGATTAAAACTGAGTGATATAAAAATTAAACTATTCTTTAGACAAATAACATTAGTCATTCGAAACTCAATATATTTATATTTACAATTTATATTGCTGTTGAATATTTCGGTGAATACGGTTGTATATTGATCAAAATCGAACCGTATACGATATACGTCTTGTTACTTACTTTTTTTGTCTTGAAAATCATTAAATAATATTTATAAATAAAATTTGAGTATAATATCAATAATGTTCCAGCTCAACTTACGTTCCTTTTGAAATGTAATAACATAAATGATACGAATTATATATTTAAGAATAAAGATTTTCCATCCCAACAATCATCAAAATGTGGAGACGGCATAATGTATTTCAACTTTGATAATTGAATCTAAACTGAAAGCGAAATCAGAACAAAAGAAGTTTGATTACTAGATTTTTTTCAAAATTCTAGATAACGCTTGGATTATATTTGCACTTTACAGTTGATAATTAACTCTGATTACACTCGTACGCACGATTAGACCAGGCTTGGCATATTTTATTTCACAAGACGAAGAAAGTACACAGAAGAAAGAAACTAAATCATTTACTGACGAGGATCAAATACGAACGTAAGTACAATGAAAACTGCCTCAGTTATTCACTCTACTCATCTTTAGCCGCGTGAAAACGAGAGAACATACAATCCAGATAAAACGAACAAAAATGTCTCTCGTAATACATAATGCTGCTTCGCAAATGAAAATTCACGGTGGAAGAGAATTACTTATGATTGCAGTGTATATTTCAATGATTTTAAAAGATTACTTTCTCGAACTCTCAATGATTTTGAGAGTTCGCTGATGAGCAGGCGAGTCTAATGTTAGTTCTGCAACGAATGACACTCAATCGCATCAATTGAATTTCTCGAAGAAGTATCATTTAAATTTGGAATCAATGGGGATACAACTAGACATGGAACGACAATAAATGCAGTTTATATTTATTCACTTTACTTCCTATTCACTCTTTACAATAAAAATTAATTTCCATGTTCCACATCTGCCAGGCATTCCGTTGCGGCTACCTTATTAAAAAAAAAAAAAAAATAAGCTAAATCTGCAGCCGAAATTAAAACGCCAGCAAAGCCGCACAGCGAGTGTGTCTACGCCAACCTCCGGGAAAATTGTTATCGAGACGTTTCGGGGTTGAAACTGCGGAATTACAGCGGACGAAGCAACACGTGACACATGCAGCTAGTGGGGCAGGGAGTGGGGCGGGAACTCGTGGTGCGTGTGTGCGGTGCGCCGACCCGTCGCTCGCTGAGGCCGCACCGGCCGAACGAGTCGTTGGGTGCTTGTACATATACACACACGCAGCTGCCCACCGGCCGTCCTCGGGCTGGTCTGCTGCAGTCTCGGTGGTAGCTGTCCTCGTCAGCGGAATCCCCCAGGTGAGTCGACTCCTCCGAGCCGGTCGGTCGTCGTGCGCTTGCGCCTCCGCGAGACAGCTGTTACGTCACGCGCGCCAGTCGATGAGAATATATATATATATGTGACGTTTGTGTGTGTGCGAGCGAGCGCGGGAAACATGGAGAGCCCGCGGCTTCGACTAACGAGCATTAGTTTAATATAGCGGCCCAAACGCGCACGATTGCAACACCGTTCGAATTCAATTGAGATGTTCCCATGTCGGCTCGAACTTTTATAATTGGAGAATCCCGTGCGTGACATGTAAACTCACAGATTCCTACTATTTCCTGGGATTGAAATAGTAGAAGTTGCGTGACTGATAAAAATTCGAAATATGTAGCTGAGAAATTAGCAAAATTTCACTAAATTTTAATAAATTTTTACAAATTATAATAGAAATTAGGAAAATTTTACTCATTTTCCAATCGAATATTCACTATTTTTATCAGTTCCGCAATAAATAGTAGTTTCTCACTCTTTTAGATTCAGAGTGTGAGTACGTTTTTTGGTGAAACAACGAGCGGACGAGAGGATTGTGCAACTTTTGAATGAACCTTAGTTCCTACTCTGTTCTACCAAGAGTTGTATGGAATTCTCAAGCAATATTTGTACAATTGAACTGAATAGCTCAATTTTGGAGTTGTTCTGGCTAACTTTTCGATTCTATGGAGATATTCTGTCAACCGGTTTGATTCTATGAATGTATAGTGTATTAGCTCTTTGTACGAGTATATTCACGGTCATACTTATACCGCATTTATCTTCTCTCCTCTCATTATTAAATAAAAACATCTATAACTGCCGCCGCTGTTGCATTTTCCTCTGGTACAGTCAATAGGGCCTGGAATAAGTTATTTTATGACAAAAAGTATTTTGATGTAACTGCATCTATCAGTAATTAGGGAGATTGTATTTTCCCATCGATCATGCCTTAATTGCTAATAGATACAATTACATGCATTTTTTGAATAGGGAGCATAGAATCAATCACTGATAGAGACCAGAATCAATCACGATTTCGATCAAATGAAAATAATCACCGTGGGAGACAGCTGGTTATTCGTTATTTTACTACTGACAGTCCATATGTAGCGATGAACTTTCCATTTTCAGCCCGGCAACATCATGGAAACACCGACATTAAAATTGGCCGACTACTTGGTTATCGCAGGCACAATGTGCATAAGCTTAGGCATCGGCCTCTACTACAGGTTTACCGGTGACCGACAAAAAACTACAAAAGTATGGATTTTCCTTTACCATCGTTTAACAATGACTATAATTAATAATCATAACTGACTGTTGAAAATGCCCCATCAGGAATATTTTTCCGCGAACAAATCAATGAGCGTCGGGCCGGTCGCCATAGCGCTCATGGTCTCGTTTATGTCAGCCATCACGTTGCTTGGACTATCGGCCGAAAACTATACTTTCGGTACGCAGTTCGTCGTTATCAACGTCGCCTACTTCATCGGCACTCCCATCATTTGTTACACCTACATGCCAGTATTTTTCAACGTTGGGGCAATAAGTGCCTATGAGGTATGGACCTATTTCTCCTAGTGCCTCATTGAATATTCCGCGTTCATTTTATCTTCTGTTTGAATTTACAGTATTTGAATAAGAGATTTGGCTACGGAGCCCGACTAGCGGCCAGTTTCGCTTACTGGATTCAACTGTTTTTGTACTCCGGAGTGGTCCTGTACGCCCCGGCGCTTGCACTCGAAGCTACCACAGGTTTAGCCAAATTTTGGAGTATTGTCGTGATAGGCTTGGTCTGCGCGATCTATTCGACTATCGGAGGAATCAAGGCTGTACTGATGACCGACGTGTTCCAAGCAATTTTGATGTTCGCCTCGCTATTCATTGTGATAGTTACTGCTGCAAATAAAGTTGGAGGCTTGGGAGAAATTTGGCATATTGCTGAACAAGGCGGAAGAATCGAGTTTGATAAGTACGCTTCTTAAGGGGGGGAAGAGATCATACCAAAGAGATGACATGAGCAATTGTCAAGACCCCCATTATATTTTCTTCTCTGATGTTTTAATTTACGTTAAATCGGTAATGCCAAAAGTTAATTTGGTTGAGAATTGTTATTTGAAGTTTTGGCGATGTTCTATTTTTATAGCTTGTCCCTTTGGTATGACCAATCATACATGTCAATTCTTTGTTGTTCAAAATATTGTCAATTCCACGGACTCATATACAAATGTACAAACTTTCTAATGAAAAGAAAAATAATATTGTTCAAGCATATCGATTGATCCTACGGTTCGACACACTTGGTGGAGTCTTATTATTGGAGGACTATTCACATTTTTATCCTTGTTTGGGGTGCACCAAATCCAAGTACAACGCATGATGACTTTGAAGTGAGTAAACACATCGCTAGATCCTCGGTATCTATTTTAGCCTTGGCATATTTCATAATTTTCAAATATCAAACAAATTTAACTTTTCCAATACAGAAGTATAAAGGCTGCGAGAAAAGCATTTTGGCTCAATTGGCCCATCTTGTCTTCTCTCTCGATCGTTACTTGTTTCTCTGGTCTTGCTATGTATAGCCACTATTACAAATGCGACCCACAGCAGAGTGGAAGAATATCTTCTTCGGATATGTTGATGCCATTGTACGTAATGGACAATCTATCGAATGTACCTGGTCTTCCTGGTTTATTCATTGCTGGTGAGCCTCTGAATATTCGAAGTTATTTACCGTTTTTCAATATTTAGTATATTTAATTTTCTGCGTTAGGTATCTTCAGTGCTGGTTTAAGTACCATATCGGCTGGTCTTAATTCTTTGGCTGCAGTCACTATTGAAGATTATGTGAAACCCACATACAAACACTTCACAGGGAGAGAATTGACAGAGTCTAAATCCATAGTATTCAGCAAGCTATTGGTATTCGGTTTTGGGATCGGCTGCATCGGGCTTGCTTTCCTTGCGCAGTTATTGGGAAGTGTACTGCAGGTGATAATTTAAATAAATGCATTAACCAAAGAATTTGGGAAAAAATCTAATCTAATTATCATGGCAGGCGAGTTTAACCATTTTTGGAGTGGTTGGAGGTCCTCTACTTGGGATATTCACCTTGGGGATGTTGATTGAATCGGCTAACCAAACTGGTGCTGTCACTGGACTTTTAACTTCTCTTGCTACAATGTTGTGGATCGCTTTTGGAACTCCAAGACCACCTCTCAAACCATTGCCAACTTCCATTGAAGGGTGTAACATTACGAGTTCATCAATGTTCCACAACTTCACTCTTTCATCTGTAAACGCCACTTGGGAAGCGTTGAATCAAAACGAGTATGTAAATTTTATATATCTACTGTACAAATTCTTTCTATTTCGGAAGAAAATGGAAAAATATACCTCAAAACTATCCATAATTTAGAATATCTAACAAGTCGCGATAGTCATTGCAATAATACGAAATATGAATCGATAGATTTTGATGATTATAAATGTTTCTAGCCGAAAAATACATAACCGGTGCTATTTTTCACTGTTCTAGTGATTCATCCTATTTCTACCCATACCGAATATCGTATATGTGGTTTAGTGCGCTTGGTTTCGCTATCACATTCACAGTTGGTATCATCGTTAGTCTCTTGTGCAGGTCAGGTAGAGACGCAAATGAAATGGATCCAGATCTATTTTTTCCATACATAGCGAAGTCCATCAGAAAGCGAAGACATCATCAGAGTATAGCTCTAGTAACAAGATAACCATTCCATTGACCAGGATAAGGAGGATTATAAATTTATACATTCGAATATGTCATTCAAAATTTTGTATTCCAGTTTTTTGCGTCATACTTTTTATACTTTTTTATAAGTCGTCCCTAAGAATGTATTTTCTCTCATAAAAACCTGTTGATTCATTAAAACTCTGTGAGACATAAAATCAACGGACAAATTGGATGAGCAAGAAAAATTAATAGGTTTCGATAGGAACAATTTATTCGCCGAGATAATGAAAACAAGTTAGAAAAAAATTTATTAACATGTTAGCTTCTACAACTTACCATACTAGTGACAAGTATTTATGCGAGCGTTTTCATTTTCATTGTATCGTCTCCCTCCCTTCTAGTTTTCTCACTGTACTTATCATTAAATCGTAAGTTTATCAATTGTACACGTGATGCTTACACGTGATTCAATTGTGATAAGAATGTTTCCTGAGATTTATATATCAGTGAATGTATACGTGTAATCGGTGCTGTTTCTGTACTTAAAATGGGTTTGTACTTTTACAGTAACCACAAAGCTTCATCCTTGTTTATCTTTGAATCTTTAGTGCACAGCCCTTTCGTGGCCACACACAAACATTCTCTTAGTATTTCGCATAAAATAATATTGTAATAATATCGTAATTAATTTTTTTGCAATAACCGATGGTATTTAAATGTAATGAATACGATACTTCGACAGCCAACTGTTTATAATCAATTACATTGTAGTATTCTTGGGAAGTCAGCTTGGATGATTGAGCAGCGAGTATATACAGCAGGTCTGTAAAAATGAGCGAAATTAAAAACCTACCGTTTACCATTGTTGTAGATGATATTTTTCTTTTAAATCATGTTAGCAGCATTTTGGAATTGATTTATACGGAATATAGTCTGTTATGATAAAAACAGAATGAGTGTCTGCTTTATTTCCTCCCCATCTTAAATTCAAATAAATTTCAACTTATCCTTGCGATGAAGGAACTCTGAATCTCTTCCTAAGTTCAACGAAGTTTTTTGAATAACGTATTACATTTTTGATGATGAATATTCATTTATCGGGCTAAGTGAACAATTCCAAATTTATTGAAATAGTGATATTGCGAAATAAAAAATTCAATATCACTTTTTCAATGAATTTGGAATTGTTTACTAAGCCGAACTTATAATAAATTATCAATTATATTACATTTTTTAATTTAGAAAGCATAAACACCAACTCAAATTGATACAAGTATACGGAAATGATATAGAATGTCCTAATCCAAAGAGAGAGATGCGTTTTGAAAACTCAAAATACACAAGTTAAAAAATGATAACACAATTCTAATTGCCGATATGCTAAAGAATAAGAGACTTGGGACTCTGCAAGTAACCAATTCAGCAAATTCCATCATTCCGCTAAGTAGCTGGCCCTGGCCTACCCGAACAATATTCGAAATAGTATTTCGCACCAGATGTTTTCTAATTTCTGGCGCGCCGCATTTCACGCGCACAGCTACCTGACGTTCGTTCGATTGAGTCTAGTTTAAGTGAGTATAAATGAGTAAATCAGTTCGCGGGAATGCGCTGAGTGAGCGTCGCAGTGAGCAGCCGCTCTCAGCATAGCCGACGGCATGACCGACCGAAAAAATTGAACATATCCGAGCTTCAACGTTGTGTACAATTTTGTAGGATTCAGTTCCACGGTAGATTACAGACGTGCACAAAAACGCAAAATCAGAAGCAAAAATTTTACCGAGAAATAAGTGTGTACCATTACGTCCTGTAAGGTGGCAGATTTGCTCCACGAGGATTTTGTTTGCCCACTGTCGTTTGACAACGATTCGAAAAATCCCGAGAAAAATGTAAAATTCGTAGAAACAAAGTTTAATGCGATCTGTGACTCAGCAGGTTTATCTCTCGCGTTAAAAATGCGCCAATCAGCGCGATTGTGAAGTGATTCAGTTCAAATTGCCAATAGAGTTTTATGGAAGTATATTGATTGTCAAATGAATAAGTCATTCTAAACGATTGTTATCATTCTTAATTTTGAAACAAGCATTCATTGACATTACTGAGCGTCACAAGAATCAATTGGTATCGGTCTCAATAATTAGAATTTTCATCTTTTCTATATAATCTTTATTACCCCAATGGAAGCTGGTGTAGCAAATCTTTGTATGCAACAGGTATAAGTTGAACGTCGATAGTTTGATTCCTAGTTTGGATTTCATATGGGTTCGTACATCGATTGGTTGAATAATTTAATCCGACCTTTACATAGTACGCAATAATTATATATACAATTGATTTGGATGTAGTACTAATGAATTCGCGAATCAATTAGATACCTGGGACGACGGAATTCGAGATTACTCAAACAATCCATGTTTGAGACCGTGACGTTTGCAAAACTTGAAAATTGTACTTTGAACCCTAAAAATCTTTGCGTCAGCATTGAAAACAAGACTATTAAAATACTGAAAGTATACAAAACTCTTTGACACCTCACGGAAATTGTATATTATGCAACTAGTGCGTAAAAATATAATTTAAATCGAAATCGAATTCATAATTAGATGAAGATAATTATGAAAGCGAATCGAATCTAAACTCCTCGAAAAAAAATCACAACCAACATAAAAAGAACTCGCGAGTAACATTCAGACGTACGTCTCTACGCGTATAAATTAATCGTCGATCGCAACTTCGAATGCCGCGTACACAGGGTGCCGTATCTTCGCGTCGAGCCCGGGACGTTGGGTAAAGAGCGGTCGCCCTATAAATACAAGCGACCGATATAAAAAAAAAGAAGCTGTTGCGCGCGGGGCGTTCGTACTTTGAGCGCTATAGGCTCGAGGGGAGGCATTGAGCATGCGTCGGCTGGACAAGAGACACTGGGTCGATCGATATCGGCCGTGTCCAGCTTGGGAATCTCGCCGCGTCTCCACTGGCCGATCGGAGATGATCTCTCGGGGCAATCGTACACTGCACGCGTGCGTCGGCAGATGAGCCAAGTGGAGACGAGGCAGAAAATGCGAACACGCGAGGCGCCGTCCTAACCTCGTGGTGGGGGCAGCAGCAGCAGCAGCAGCAGCAGCAGCGGCAAGTAGAAGCAGAAGACTCGCGTGCGGCAGTCGCCGCGAGACAGCCAGCCCAGCTGGAGGGCCGAGACACGCGCACGTGCGGATGCGCCAATTACACCGGTGCTCCGCCGCCAGGTGAGCCAAAACTAGCCACCGCTACGCTCGGACTTTGTTGCGTCAGCACGTCCCACGCCGAGACTTTACAGGGCTTGAGTGTGTGTACGTGCGTGTTTATGTTTGCGAGTGTGTGACCTTTTCTCTTTCTTCCCGTTCCGTTAGCGAACCGAAGACGCGATGATTTCGACTGTCAGTGCTCACTACTTTTGGCAATCGTATCCCGATAGCTTGCCCGTCTCAAGCCGTGCAATCCAACGTTTTGATTTTTCCGAGATATTCATCGTTTATTCACAGTACTCGTACTTGTATGTATATAAAAGACTCGCCATGAATGAGGAAATATGTTTCGTAAATGCGCGAATAAAATCGGATAAACTTCCGTCCGGAATGTCTCCGAGAAATAGGACGTTAGAGGCGGTAAAAACTCATGAACCATCTGATGAAGATGCATCGTGATCGTTGCGACCCAAATATTGTGATGCCATTCTCCTAGTCAGTGCAAAACGTTTCCAATCAACTGCCAGTGTGTGATTTCAAATTTGTCAATCCAACGCAGGTCGAAGACACGCGGGGCTCGATGAACCCAGCTAGAGAATCGCGAGATGCGCGTGCTTTTATACGTACGTATATATGTGTTGTAAACTCGTGGCTCGCGCGCCTTTGTATCGCTCGCGTTTTCACCCGGCAAAGACTGATCATCGAAGCGAACAAATTGTGATTGCGAGTTCAAGTTTTGTTTCGCTTCAATGAGTGTTCTACATTGATGGTATGGCAGTTTATTGTGGCATGAATTGGCGTCGATTATTGCGGATCGATTGAGAGCGACTGTCCTTGGTGGAGTATCGGTGCATTTAACAATGCTACATCATGCGAGCGATGAGCGTGAGGTCTTGCCTGGGCCGTCGCGTACAAATAATAATTAGTCGAGTGATTAAATTGGATCCGATTTTATGCGATGATCGAGCCACCCAAGTCTACGGGACAATTTGGTGGCACAATTCAAAGGAGTCATTCCAATATTGAATCATTAAAATGGTATTTCATGAATGCGGGATGAGACGAGACAGGGCTTGAGTCCAGCGACTGTGAGTGGATTCTGGGATATGTGGGTCTATTTGTATCCTGAATAGAGAAAATGAAGATTCCTCGACGCTCGAGAATGCGGAATTCCTTAGATGCATTCCTCCATTTGTAAAGAGATATAACAATTGTTCGCTTTCACATCGAGGTTTCCCCTTGAAAGATGATAAGTGAAATACCCATGAAACACTATGAAATATTAATCAGATGAATTTTTAGAGTTATAACGCATATGTACAGGTTTCAAATATTTTCATCCTTCAATTGCAATCCCTTTTTATGACGTGAATCATTCAACAGTGCGTCTGATATAACTATACAACATTTGATCAATATTATCTTGAAATACTATCCAATCTGGATCCAATTTGATCCGATGATCACTAAAATAGTATTCGTCTATGAATATGCATCCTTTATGTATCTAACCATTATATATGATGTGCATGTGTGTACGTGGACCGATTCGTATATGCCGAACGATTTGAGAACCAAACAATCTGTGGGATTGATTTGCTTTTATACACAATTTTTTTTTTCAAGAAAAAAGTTGATTCATTTAACAAGATTTCGCCTCGACCTTGATGCCGCTAAAATACAAGAACCGAGTGGAATATAAAAAAATGCATTCTAACACTGAATGAAGATCTGTAAATATATGCTACCGGATAACTTAGAACATTAAGCATCTTCTCATTTAACTTTTTCTTTCAACACGTTACTGAGAAAAATATATGCGTGCATACAAGTACAATTAATAGTATAAACGTGAGCATTACACTTGTAGATTAATGGTCATACCTGATAATTGCACATGGCAAAATTGACACGTACCTAGTTGATTCTATGGGAGATTCGTTATTCATCCAATTTCTAAACTTTTCATTGACAGAATCATATACCTTAGCTCAAATGCTCACTCGGATGTCAACAATGACAATCGGATAACTCTTAATAACTGTTATCGGGAATAAAGTTTGTTTGCTTGAGTGTTCTCGAGGCTGCAAAGCAGACTCACCGGAAAGAAAATTGGGATAATGAATGATTATGCAACGCAATGAGTGTTCGCTTCAAATATATCCACGGAAACCAAACCATTTAATCAAATATATACGTTTCGGGAGAGACTGATAAAATGAATTCGAAAGAACGCATTTTTAATCGCATCAATGTGTTTCAGCCTGCAGCGACGATGGCTACGGCAACGTTAAAATGGGCCGACTGCATTGTGATCGTCGTGACGATGTGCATAAGCATAGGCATCGGCCTGTACTACAGGTTCTCGGGAGGCCGGCAAAAAACGACTCAGGTAATTTTCGAGATCACGTTGTAAAACACGATCGGAACGGGACGCAACAGAAAATGAATGAAAAAATCTCGAATTTTCTTCCAGGAATACTTTTCTGCGAACAAATCGATGGCAATCGTGCCGGTCGGCATTGCGCTCATGGTTTCGTTCATGTCGGCCATCACGTTGCTCGGAGTCTCTGCTGAGAACTACAGATTCGGCACGCAGTTCGTTGTGATCAATCTAGCCTATCTCATAGGCACACCCATTATTTGTTACGGCTATTTGCCGGTGTTTTTCAACCTCGGAGCGATTAGCGCTTATGAAGTACTCTATAAATTTCTATGAATTACTCTCTAAAATTTTAAATGGTGGTAAATTACTATTCAATAGCGAATATTCACTGTAAACTGTGAATAACTCGATACACGAAATAGAGGATTTTCTTCAATCGCCAATTTAAGTACTTTAAGTTTTGACTAATAACAATTTATTAGTGAAAAAAAATATTGTTAGAAATAATGAATATCCGACTTATTTTTAAATGAACATTCACTATTATTCATCAGTCATGCATTTTTTACCCTCAAACAAGTAGTTTTCAACTAATTGAAATTTAGAGAGTATGTATCACGGAATATCGTAATTTCGAGTAACGCCTCATGCTCATTAACTTGCAGTATTTAGAAAAACGCTTTGGATACGGAGCGAGACTAGCTGCGAGTTTTTCATATTGGGTCCAATTATTTTTATACTCTGGAGTAGTTTTATACGCCCCGGCGCTTGCACTCGAAGCAACCACAGGTTTACCCAAATTCTGGAGTATCGTGGCAGTCGGCTTAGTCTGTGCGTTCTATTCGACTGTAGGAGGGATCAAGGCTGTACTGATGACCGATGTCTTCCAAGGACTCTTAATGTTCGCCTCACTATTTATTGTGATAATAACCGCGGCTTGCAGAGTCGGTGGTTTAGGTGAAATCTGGCGGATAGCCCAAGAAGGTGGACGGATTGAATTCGACAAGTATGTCCAAAATTATTTACTATCACTATACTTGGAATTTCTCTTCCTCACTAGACAATCTTACGTGACGTCTTTTTGACCTTTTAGTTTTATGTTGATTTAGAGACACTTTGAAAAAGCTAATTGAACAAATAAACATATTTTGGATGATTTTTTCCTTTTCTGGAAAAAAAATTTGAGTTTGAATGAATTTAATTAGTAATGAGTTATTGTTTTTCGAATTCTTGTTGCATCATACGGTTCTTTCAGATTCAAAAAAAAATTGTGATTTATCTAGGTCGAGTGTCACAAAGTTCCTACAATATTGTCGAATTCTATTTTCATGTTTTCTTACCTGAAATCATAGACTTGAATCTCACAACCCAAAGTCAAGAGTCTAATTTGTATAATCGATTATCAACAGCATATCGCTCGACCCAACAGTTCGGCATACTTGGTGGGCTCTGATTATTGGTGGATTGTTCACCTTCCTGTCTCTATATGGTGTTCATCAAATCCAGATCCAACGTATGAACACTTTAAAGTAAGGATTTTTCACTACATCATGATCATCTCTTGTTGGATGCTTATGAATTCCATAAAATGTTCAATGTTAATCCTTTCGTTCCAGAAACATAAAGTCTGCCCGAATAGCTTTGTGGCTCAATTGGCCAATTTTGACTTGTCTCTCGTTTGCCACGTGCTTTTCGGGACTTGCTATTTATAGCCAGTATCACGACTGTGATCCGATAAAAAGTGGAAGAATATCTTCCTCTGATATGTTGATGCCACTGTACGTAATGGACACGTTATCAAATGTACCTGGAGTTCCTGGTTTATTTATCGCAGGTGAATATATGAATCTAGCATGTAGATAGCGTTTGTGAAACCAATCAAATTTTACTTTTGATTGTTCTATTTGAAATTGGAAAATCAATAATCATACTCATTACAGGTATTTTCAGTGCTGGCTTGAGTACCATATCAGCTGGTCTTAATTCTTTGGCGGCCGTTACATTGGAAGATTATGTGAAACCATTTTACACATGGTCCTCAGGGAAAGAACTAACGGAATCCAAATCCTTAGTATTTAGCAAACTGTTGGTATTAAGTTTTGGCATTGGCTGCATCGGGTTAGCTTTCCTTGCACAGTTATTGGGAAGTGTGCTCCAGGTAAATATTCTTGTCCGTCGAAGTTTCGATTTATCTATTTGTTTTCATGAGATCGAACAATTGACACAAAACGCAAAACGTCTATAAGACTTCATGTGATTTTGGAAAAATGAAAATATAACAAAAATCACTGGGAAGACGATTTTTCAGGGTTGATTCAGTAGAATATGGAGAACAAATAAATGTAGACTCGGTATCTTAGTTTTGCGTGATTCCTCCGGCAATGTTTACTCACATCATCAGGCTGCTTTTATTATGCAAAGAAACATAAAAATCAGGTAATATAGATGAAAAACACGACAAAAGATAAAAAAATACTTTTTCCTTGCTTGTATTCAAATTCACAAGATTTACATTGTGATATTTAGGAAGTAGAAACAAATGCTTCCATTTGCACAGTCAAGCCCACCCATTCCTTACTTTGGTTTTAACTTCTCAATATCGCAATGTAAATCCTGTAAATTAAATGACTGGGGAGAAATAATTGTTTCGACGTCGTCATTTTGTATTAAAAGCAGCCTGATAAGGCAAAATATATTGCTGATTAAACGTCGGGAAACTGAGATACGTAGTCTATTTACATCTATTTGTTCTCCACATTGTACTGGTTCGGTCCGCGAAAATGGACTTTCCAAAGATTTTTTGACAATGGGGAGTGTTCCAAATAATAATAAAAAATGACATACTTGATTCCGTATAAATTATATTTTCACTTCGACTAAAGAAGCTCAAAAATAGTGTCTATACGTTGACGAGTTGATCTTTAATTGCGATTTTTGTTGCAGGCAAGTTTAACCATCTTTGGAGTGGTCGGTGGTCCCCTACTTGGAATATTCACCTTGGGGATGTTGGTTGAATCGGCTAATCAAACTGGTGCTGTTACTGGACTTTTGACTTCTCTTGCTACAATGCTGTGGGTTGCTTTTGGGACTCCAAGACCACCTCTTGTTTCTCTGCCAACATCCGATGAAGGATGTGCCACAGATGAATTACGATTCTATAACGCAACTAATTCTATTCATGTATCAACTACAAAATTATTACGGAGTCGTGACAAGTACGTATCAGTCTTGTGTTACATCTGTCCTAAGCTACTCTTTCACGGTTTTCAATTTTTTTCGTGAAGTCTATAATATAACGGCTGCATGAATGGCTAATCCAGTTCCATTGTAATCGATAACCCAAATGTGTCACTCCTTGAGAGAAGCGACAATAATTATCAAATCTCCTCAACTAAACAATTGAAATCGTTCATGTATAATAGGAATAGAAGTACAAATAATCAAATAACTAGAAAATTATGGAACTTAATCACATACTTAGGGTAATATTCAAAATACAATATACCAATTCTACGTTTTTCTTCCAGCGATTCTTACTTTTATCCGTACCGCATTTCATACATGTGGTACAGTGTGCTCGGGTTTTCGATCACATTCATCATTGGACTGACAATCAGTTGGCTGTGCCGATCTCGAGGAGCTGGTCGTAGGGACGAAATGGACCCAGATTTGTTCTTCCCGTTCGTTGCTAAGAGGATCAGAAAAAGAAGGCAGCGCAAATCTGAGATCAACGGAAATTTAGCGTCCAATACGTTGTACACGTTCGAAAGCAAATACCAGAAGTCACTGAAAGAGAAAGATCAAAACAGCTACTTATAATATTGTATACTAAGCTAACGCATTGCGTAGGACTGTATTTTATAGCTTTACGTACTTATCACTTGAAGACGATAGCTTGGTGAATCGAGTCACCGACACGTTTATGTATACTGTTATTGGATAAGATTATTTCGTCTCTCACGGCTGTGACGTAAGTTTTTTTTATTGTCGATGGAAGACCATTTACTCTTTGCTCAAACGAGCGTATACGATTTTTAGTACTTATGGATGGATGATTTAGTTTTTGTAATTTCCTGACGCAATCAATTTTCGTACTTTGCATTTCAGGGATTATTGCATTCCTCGAAGTGAAGTGTTCCTAATTTCAACATCATTCTCATCTTTTATAGATAGTTTTTATTATTGCATATGTCGTAAAGCTTAGAACGGAAGCGTATTGGGAACGATAATCAGTACCCAGAGTGACTATCTGTCGGCCACGTAACATTATGGAAATTGTATATGTGAGTCTGAGAGTGGCGCTAGTATTTTGCATACGGCAAATGATCAATGACAAAGTAGTAATGAGTCACAGCGTTCACCTGTTAAAAAAAAGTTCCAGAACCATACTTGGTGCAAATTAAATTTGCAATGAGGAATTTTAATGACAATAATACTAGGTAGTATCTTCTGTAGTTATGAAAATGTTAAGAAAGATATATATATATTTACTCAGAATATATCCGTCGAAACTGTTGTTGTTGAAAAGTTTTAATAATATAATCATACAGTGTTCGAATGTGCACAAATATATCACTGAGAGTGTTTTAAAATATTAATGTTAACTGTTTTTAGATATTTTTGATAAGCTTCATCAGAGAATGTAGTATTAATGTAAGAATTTATATGGCGAGCCATTTTTTATGTTTTTGTAGCTTATTAGAATATATGATGTATGTATATTTGTATCAATTTTAATTTTCATACGTCAGAAAGGGAATTGTTTTGGGGGCATCCGTTTGGATTACCCTTCTACACGATTCAATCTCATTGAAATGATTCGAGTCATCATTTTGATATATTTCTGTCAAAATTATTCTCATTAAATGTTTTATATTCACTGCAGACTTCTGTGTATGAATAATTTCCAAACTTCATAATCTTTTGTACGAAATACTAACATATTTCGTACAAAAATTTATCTTCAAATTGAGTGTGAATTGTCTTGATTAATTTTCTTCTGAAGACTTACAGATTAATCAAATTCAATAAAAACATTTTTTGGAAATTTAAGTAATAAATATGATATGTCTTATTTTTATTTTCGGTCAATTTCAATGGATTATTTCTTGATCCTGATAAATTTCAGAAATATTAGTTTCGCTGGCTGTGACAATCTAATCTCTGAAAGCAAACTTTTAGCCTAATTCAACTATTGGTTTAATTTCTCAAGATATCTCCTCAGCTTTCAATGGGGAACCAGCATTTTTTGTAACTGCCATTTCTCATGTGTGTGCTTGTTAGAAATTCTGAATACAATGAAAGCACATGTAAAAAGGCACATGCTAAACTTTCCATGGATAGGCGCATCTCAAATCCTCCCACGAAAAAATATACATATCACAATCTTCCCAGGAAGAAAGATAAATTTCTGCAGAATCTGCCAACGGAGGAAAACCCCCTTGATAGTTTATTTATTTAAAAAATCGTTTAAAATATCATTGACAAAGAATGAGCTTGTACGAATGCTCGTTGTTACTTTAAAACAATTTCTTTAAGAAAATACACCATAAAATGAGTTTTCCTACTTCGGGAGACTCTCGAATGTATATTTCTTCTCGGTATCCATCGACTGTATCTTATACATGAATGTATCTATGCAATTTTCACGGATAAACAGTAGTTTTTGAACGATTCTAAATGTAGAAAGTAAAATTTGTCAGAATAATGGTATAAACTCACCTATAACACTATATAAAACATATTTAATCGACTAATCATTTCGTATGAAAGAATAGGAATTCGGATAATACGGTTTGGTGGTATACGAGAGATGAATCATGTTCACACTCATTCGCGTTGCACAGCCTCTGTATACGTATATACTTTTTGGCGAGTGACAAATTACATCGTCGGGCGGGATGATTCCAATGTTTTGAACTTGTCGCGAAGTTCCGTGGCGACGCGGATGGCGAGTTGAGCGAGTATTAGAATGATTTCAAGATAATGTTTGTACGGCAATTGCGCATCAATTCGAGTCATTTAACACGTTGTGTCTGGATGTCGCATAGACAAGAGATGAGCACTTGGCTTACTTTTATCTCATCCGAATCTCGTACATGTGGCACAGCAATTAACTCGCTCTCGGGAGTTTCGTGCACTTGCAAAGGCCGCGTCATCCTCGTCAATGGAAATGAAAAGCAACTGGATCCGGATCCATTCTTCCCCTGTATAATCGCGGCCTGTGCATATACACCCGTCCAAGCCTCCAGACAGATATCGCTGATTATAACGGGGCAAATGGAGATGAGTTGGAGGCTCGGTCTCGCTCGGCCTGTGTATATGTGCATCCAGCGTTTTTCTTGTTTACTCGTGCCACTGACCCATTCGGATGATGATCGAGCGGCTGTTTCGGCGCGGCAGTTCAATCTGGATAGGAATCATTGAAAGCCCGTCAAGCCCCGCGTATGAGTTTGATTTTCATAATTGATCGTTGATTGCGACTGCGGCCGTTCGTTTGCCGGGGTATTTTTCGTGGCCACGATCGTAATTAAAAATTGGAGGAAAAAAAACCAGGGTGAGCCGAGTCGTTGAACCGCAATAAGAAAAAGTCGAATGCTCGAATTGTATGAATTGAAAGGTCTGTTGGGACACTCTTTGATTATGTGACGTTTTCTGTACTTGAACTACGAAGTAATCGATATGCCATTCAGTACGTTTCATTATATCTTCTATCTTTATAAATGAAAATTCATCTTTCCACGCAGAACTACGCTAACTTTTCCTACCAAGCTTTTGTAACTAAAACTTTCCAAACTTTTTTGAACCATGGAATGAAACTAAATTCGAAGGCATCTTTACATCCTTCCAGTTGTTGAGAGAAATTTTCTCAAATGTTCTCAATCTTCATCAATTCCTCAATAAATTGAAGCTCATTCAAATGCTCGATTCAAGAGAGTATTCATCTTCTAATGGATCAATATGAAATTAAATTGTAATAAAGTGAACATTCATTGTATTTAGATTATTCTAAGAATAGTTCATATTCCGAAGCGTCACCGACTAGTCAGCCGTTGAATCGAACAGCATTAATTTAATAGCTTCGGTCTGCTATGAGTGTCATTTTCACTGAAATGCGCATCGTGAATCACGTAACGAATACCGGAAGAGTATGACCCAAACCCGAATGATATAAGATATACACCCCAGCGATGATAGCCTCAAGGAGGAGAAAAGTCTTACCTATAGCAGATTCTATCGGCGTTTCCAGAAAACAGCCACTTTTAGTTAACTCTTGATACTCAAACTAACTTTGTCAAGTGTCTCACTACACTTGTAACCAAGGCAAAGTCAAGATTTTGATGAAAACTCCTCAGTTTAGGTATGTGTATAATAATTAATCATAAGTGAAACTAATTTTCATTAAGTGGTATTTTAGAATAATTTTAGCGGATAGGAAAATAATTCAAACTTCTCCTAGATCCACCTGGTAGTCGAGTCAGAACAGTGAAGTTTATTACAGGTTGATCCAACCTTAGGCACGAACGTCAGAATACAAACAATACCAACAATAATATCCCAAACAGTTGATTTTACATTGAAATTTAGTTTCCAAGAAAAAGTGAGATACGTCGCGCCGCGATAGGTGCTACCCGACATCCACGACATCGAAAGCGGAATCCTCCATAGCCGGCCGGTCGACGAAAAGTAGAAGATGGTCGCGGGGAGAAAACTCGAGAGAGTCGCCGCTACACCGAAACCAAAACAACGATCCTATATAACTGCCGGTACATCAGCTGATTGGGGGCTCCGAAAACAACAACAGAGCAGCCGCGGGACTCTCGTGTGCGAGGGAGCAATAGTTACATAGGATACATAGGGGACACTCGGCGCAAATCAGCGCATACATGGATATTTATGTGCGATCTCGAGCTGGCAATTGCCCGCCACGTAAATTAAATTTGGCGCACGCGACCGGGCACGTGAGCGCCCACAGCCCATGTATACACAGTAAAGGATAAAACCGACGACCAGCTCTCGAGTGAGCTTCTCCCTCCAAGCCGTGACGCTCCGATAGAATTTTGCAATTGACTGGCGATTTCTCGCATGTACCGATTCTTGATTCGAGAATAAATATCGTAGAGATAAGAGTCTGAGTCCTGCAGCCTGTATCCTTTCATAAATGCGTCGGATAATCTTTGGTATTCCTTTTTGTTTCTTCAGGTATTCCCCGGTATCTGTTAGTATTCTTCGTGTACTCCAAAATATTCCTGTAGTATTCACAGTATTCATTCCGAGGGGTTTTCCGCTCCAATACTCCTAGAGGGAGTTCCTATGGAGTACTGTGCTTTCATGAATGAATAATATCCTTTATTCTTGCTTACATAAAGACTACTTTTCAGATTAGAAAGTTTTATCAATTATCAAAAATGTTATGCTGATCAGATGAAAACGTCGAATACTTTAGTACCATAGAGTACCTTGGCGATTTTTATGGAGTACTGAAGTGAGAAACCCTTCGATCCACTCACTCTACACGGAAAGAGATCATATTGCAAGGATAACCATTTTTGTTCTAGTAAGACAGGAACAGACAGATACTGTGAGCCTTTCAATAGTAACATTATCAAAAAAAGTTACTATTGATATGTCGACATAAAAGGTGATCCACTATTAACAGTGTCATAATACCAGCCTGTTCTTGCGTTCCGCAAGTGGACGAAAAATCATTTGTATACAAACAAATATTTTCCAGCATTCCATTATATACCACAATATTCTATGGTACTCCTCGAGAGACTACTTTCGCAGCCCGCATATCCAACTACTCCAAAATCAGCGAGTTAAACATGGCCGATGCGAAAAATCGTCGAATCCATACAGATCCCACTAGTTTCTCCTTTCCACGTAAACGACTCGACGGAAGGACCATACGACACGGCGGCGGCGGCGGCGGCGACTCGATTCGTCCAACCACCGGGTGTCCCGTATACGGCGGTCGCGAGCGTGGGCCTCACTCGCGCGGGGGTTGGTACCGGCCATATTCTCGCGACGCGATACATATATATCGGTTGCGGAGCTGGCGCGCACGCGAGGCGCGGCCGACGTCGCTCGAGCAAACCGCAACACATGAAGTTTAAATTGAAACTGGTTGTAACTGGCAAGTGTCGCCTCGAACCGGCGGCTCGTCGGCTCGCGTCTCTCAAGACCTATATGCTATATGTATACGTGTATATGCGAATCTATATATCGAACTCGCTCGAGCCTCTCCTCGCGCTTTTCGTCCTATAATTGCCCGATACGATAGGCTCGCGTATACAAGGACCGTCGTTTTTCTCACGATGCGTATCGTTTCTCCGTATGGCGTACGCGTTTCCGCGTCGCGATTTTCACGCGCCGACGAGATCCGATGCGCCGAGATAAGATTAAAAGCGCGCGCGCGCCCGAGCAACTTGGCGCAGTTGAATCAAGGGGAACCCGCGGTCGAGCTTACTTGCGCGAGTTTCGCCGAGTCACGTACATGGATACGCGTGTGTGTGTCCGCGTCTCAATTTTCTCGAACCAATCGATATATATGAGCACCGACGAAGAATCGCACGTTTCTTTACCGCGATCATTCGTCTCGGCTTTTTCCAACATTATCGCGCGCAGCGTATAGCGTATGCGCCAATGGACTAGAGCTTTTCCGACTCGCGCGCGCGCGGATCTTACTGCTCCGCAGTCATTACTAGAAGTTAGATGGATCAGTAAAATGTATTATAGAGCTGGAGGGATGTTTTCGTGCGTAATATGAATGACCGTATCCATAAAATCAATAGTTGTATAAGAGATTTTGAACAGCGTAAGATCGCGTTGTAGCTCGTTTCTATAAGCTGGTCTTTAGTTTGATTATCCTTCAAGTTGTGATTTGTGTCTCACGGAGAGGATGAAAAACCCTTGATATTTTGATTCACGGCCAACCCAAGCATATGATATTTGCACATATCCAATCATTGGATAATATCTTTTCGTTTTCAAGAGTTTTCCTGAGTTTCTCGCTAATTTTTTTCCATACTATTCTCATAACTTAGAGCATGGAAATCCTCGAGTCTTACGAAACTCCGTAAGAGTACTCTCATTTATCTGTTTGCGCAGGTAAATCGAAGTGCTCATATCTTACTAATCAGCCAACCAAGCTTTCTCACATTTTGCATACAACAGTTTGAGGTTCATCTCATTGGTATTTTTTTTTTCGCACTAAGCCTCTTCAAAAATCATTCATCTCATTGGCAGTACGTGTTGACAACGTACCCGATTTGAGTGACTTTGACTATTTGTCATATTCAATAAAATGAGTGGATGATAGCCTTTGGGTGGCGCATTCGTTACTTCGAGTTTATGCCCCGTCATATGTTCAACACTTTTTCTATCACATAATGTTTACCATGTAATTTGCCAAAGTGATCGTTTCACCTGCACGTCCTGAGCAGTTTTTAACACATTTTTCACTTGCATAAGAGAGAGGTAAAAACTTGAATTAGTCGCATAAATAAACATTTCTACTGACAGGACAATAAGGGACAAGGATTATTAGAAGAAAATTTTCAGTCAGAAAGAAGTTTGATTTATAGGAAAAATTTGGATATCAATCGAATGGTGGGATTCCAAACCATTCTAACGATTCTGGTAATAAATTATACTCGATAATTCAAATAAATTATCACCAAACGAGTATATAGGTATACTCATGTAAGAATGGGAATAAAATTCGATAATATTTATTAAATTTAATTTATACGTGCATGTTTCTTGGAACAAATGTAACTTATAAATGGAACTTGAAATTTTCTGAATATTTGACTATTATTCAGCGGATGACCAACAGGATGAGCAAACCAAACATACAGTTTCTGTAATGTGTATTGTAACAGATATAATACTGCATACTTGGCTACGTACGTACATAAATGGTTTGTCAATGCACAGACGAGAGGATCATCATTTACTCATTGAAGTTCATTAATTCAGCGTACTTATAAAGTTAATTTCATACTAAAACCATTGAATAATACTGGGAAAACCACTTCGTTATGAAAGTCACGACATCTGAACGCATGTAAAATTGTTCAAATAATAAAATGTCATGATTAATTTACTAGCATTTATCCTGCTTATCCATATGAAAATTGATTTATGACGAAATCACTCAAGTTTTACTGTTGTAAGCAGAATCAATCAATTCCGTCTAAGTCATTGTAAGTATAATAAAAAGGCATGGTAATAGCAGTACATATTTACATACATACAATCTACTGGGAAAAAACTTTCTCAGACACTTTATAACAACCCAATGAGAGGCAATCGAGCTGGGATGTTATTCATCGAGAATTTTTCTTCTTTGAACACGAGACTGTCGATCTTTGAAATTCGAAATGATTTTTTGAAATATGATAATTTATAATTATCGAACGGGAATGAAAGATTTATCAACTCCCAGTAGAATTTGCATTCATCTACATAAGCATAGACTCTTTAACTCGGGAAATGCTCCAAATTGCGATGAGCTCAAGTTCAGAATGTTAATATTATCTACGGTAATTCATATTTTCTCTGTATTCATAATAAAACCACGTGTCATCAAATTATAGTCGAATTATTTCATAAGAATTTTAATTTAGTGTTCCTGAATCTGACAATTCCATAACAATAGCGCAATGTCATTCCAATCTTTAGTTGTAGCTTGTAGGTCGTGAACTTAGGAATTCGTGATTCATAATTATATAGGTCTAGGTCATTCATTTATTCTTTCAATTTCGAATCCAGATATGAATTTTAATGGATCTAATTTAATGATTCGTGAAATTCCCAAACAGCCGCCGCGGCCGCTACTGTTTGGTTTCGTAAATATGGCTATTACTCATCATTTGGTATTTTTTCAAGGGATAATACCACTGTGGCCATTTTTTTCACTCTAAGTATTTGAGCAAAAAAACGTTTTTTTTTTAAATTTTATGACGGTTTACCTCACAAGAAAACTGAGAATTCATTCAAAATTCGAAATTACATCATGTAATATGAGCATTCTTTTTTTTTAACTGTAATGTAACGATATTCGTGTAAAGTTTTTAATAGACCTGTTTATGTTACCTCGCGCGCCAACCCCCGGTTCCCAGAAACGATCTGCTATTCATATTTAGAGATTACTTTCAAAATGGTTTCTATTAGAAAGTTCTAATAAATACTCATTAATAAAGATTCGCAGATTGAGAATCAACTTCACATTCAAACTATATGACGTATGTTTCATAATGGTAGAAATACAAAACAACTTTTCTCCATAGCTGAGTGAGTCACCTGAAATTTGCGCTGATGGAAGAAGGCCAAAACGAATCGATTATAGATTATGGCTTCTGCAATGAATCTCAAAAACAGCTCAACAAGACCCAGAAAACGTCTTGGAATATATTATGTAAATAGTTTTCTAGGGACAAGTAAATGTATTATATTCTCTAATGCATATAATTGATTCAAAAGTATTGCTTCTCAGTTGAGTAAGTAAATATTTGACGCGTTTCTGAAAAATTATAGAAATTAATATCTATCAAGACTAACATTTATCTCGATGCTTAGTTGGAGGATTTATAAAGCTAGAAATTCACCGGCAAGAAAAAATTAGGTCAATTTTAAGTAATGAGAAATGCCGATAAGAACTAGAAATTCTTTTCTCTTCTTGAGTTTCGGAAACATGTGTACGAATATCGTTTCCATCCATCATAGTCTAGGTGCCAATGAACTTCTATTTCTATGGAATTTAACCCACTGACCCCGAAAATGTCATTGATTTTCAAGAATCTTCAGTACGACTTTTGTTATACATATTTTTGTTTAAATCCCGAATTCTGCGAAAGACAAGTTACAAATCAATGTAAAATAAAAAAAAATCGAAATAATCAATTTTTGTTTCTGAAAATTTAGATAAGCTTCCTCCAGCTCAAGATTTCAGCGTTTCAAATAAAATTCGAGAGGATGTTGTTACATATTTCGATTGTAGAATAACACATTGCAGAAGAACAGATTCCTCAGAGGAGGATGTTTGAAGTGGCTATTCTTACAGGTCGAAAATTGAAACGATCATATCTGGCGCCATCGTTTCATTTTCTGTTCCACATCTTCGTGCAATTAAAAAATTCACGAATTCTCGGGAAAAAAAGAATTATACACTAGAGAAAAAATGACAAATCAGTCGACAAAACACGCACGCACGTATGATTGATGGAAAAAAAAATCCATAGAGTCATCGGTTTGTCGGGTATTTACAGTATATAATACGCACATAAGCCCGAATCTCGGCGATCGACCTTGCGAATCGTCAAACGCTCGGGGGACTTTCACCTCTCGCTTGTTTTCTCCCACTTGGGAAAAACCATACGGGGATATTCCCCATGGGACAACGCACGTGAACAGCGGGACCTTCGATCCTCCGGCGGCGTGGCCCGCACGATTTGATCGCATGGATTGACGCGCTTGCGCTCGCGCGCGCGCGCGCGTCACACCCGCGGTTGTCGCGCATATACGATCAATTAGCTCGACATATTTCCTCGTGCGCTTGGATTCCTCCCGCGGCTGCTCTGATGCCTCGTTCCGCTTCCTATTCTAGCGCGCGTGCACCAGCGTACAGACCGATCCAGCTTGTTTGGCTCGGCTGTCATCCCAAAGTAAACTCGAATTTTCCCTATTCAATTTCACACGGCTGTTACTCGCTCAGTGATGAGCCGAGGCGCAATATTGCTTTTTGTTTGCTGGCGATCCTGTAATGTCTGGACTGGAGACTTTTGTAGATCATTTTTTCAAGGGCACGCGAAACTTGACAGCGTCGTTCTGCCAAGTTATTCTAAATTGTCGAGATTGTGGCGATGTTACTGGATTCTCTTTTAAATTTGCAGTAAGAGCAGAGACTAACCGTGAGACAGTTTTCTCCCCCACTCCAAAATTTCGTATAGGCAAGGATTGCAGGCTGAAAATTGATGAAACTCATTGTGGAAATACTTGTGTGTCGTTATTTCATACTTAGTATATTACTCCTATTTTATAGGAGTAATATTATATATAGGAGTTATATACTATTATAAAAGTAATATACTATAATAAAAAAACAGTGAGGTCATTAATATTTTGATTTCTCAAAGATAAGGCTTTGGGACTAGGTAAAAATCGGCATCTCTAATCAGACTTCTTCGGAACTTTCATTTTCGTAATCTACGGGTCGTGAAACAAGAAATACCAAAAATATGTAACACTGTTTTTTGGAACGCGATAAAGTTGTAAGTTTTTTCCTGTGAAGTTCCCTATAGTTCCTCGTAAATTTTTGTTAGAGCCCGAATACTCACGGGGATCGACAATCAACGAAATATTTCTCATAGCAACCGATGTTGTCATCCCTAGCAACCGATGCTACGAGGAAGGGAAAATCAGTTCGAGATCCGTTCAGCGATGGCAAAACTTCATTTTTCCATAGCAACTGTTGTATAGCAACCATTACTAAGGAAATGAAATATCGAGTTTGAGTTTATTTATAGTACTTTTGAGGTCACACGGCATCCTACCCTTGTTCTTTTCATAGCAAAAATTCTTGTCAATTTCAATAGATGGGGAAGAGAAAAGATGGGTATTACACTCTATACTCCTTGATATGAGTATCGATAATACACTCCGTATCGTATCGGGATTTTCATCTCCTTGGTGGGAGACAAAGGGATGCAAAGCGAAAACAATAGTTCATGTTCATCATGTTTATTGAATTTTCCAAGATTTACGTCCGATTTATAACTCTGAGGCGGAGCAGCTCATTAAATTATAAAAGGTTTGTTGTTCTTCGTGTCGAGAACTGGTCCTAACTGCTTTGATTAATGATATTCTCAACATGAAGTATATGTATCTACTGACAAAATTTAAAGGTAATAAAAAAATCTAGTTATATCCCAATGTAATTCAATTGATGATCAATAATGTTTTTTTCTTCTTGTGTAAGTCCTTCCGAGTCCCTGAAAATAGATGAATTTACCAATAAAATCAGCTTTGAAATTTTACGACATACGTTATGAGATCAGATGTGATTCGAAAAATATTATTTTCATACTTCCGTTATTCAGCTTCATCACAACCCTGGAGGACTTCGAAATCGACTTTTCCGCGGCTCGCAAAACCACGTGGGATAAATGTCTTTCAGTATTTGGATCTCTTAGGGTTGATTTTTTTTCTCTGGACTGGATTTTGAATTATGGATTACAAAAGAACTTTTCATTGACGTGTGAATTTTTTTTTCGATAAACAAAGTATTTTTTTCATTCATTTCGACCTCGTTTTCTATCTCATATTTATCTAAGAAATATTCGTCATAAGAACTTGTGACATATTTACTAATTGTTAAAGGAGGGCCACTTTTTGATTGACAAAGAGACAAATTGCTGAAGAAATTTCAATAAATTTTTCAAATTTCCGTCAAAAATTTCCCAAATAGTTGTATAAAAAATCAAATTATCTCATATATAATTGAGTCAATTTGGAGGGAAATACAAACGTTATGAACGCTGTAATACTTTTGTTTTTGTTCATTAGTTTTCGAATGGAAAAATATCTCAATTTATTAAGATGGTTCGTACGTCAGAAAACAATGAAACTCTTTAATATATAGTTCGAAATCTCGGCAAACCTTGTTGGACAATTGGAAAAAAACTAACTCGCCAAGAAATCAAAATTCTAAGAAATGACTACCTCAACAAGACATTATTATTATCATCTGCATTGGTATGAACCGGGATATACACAAACGAGTGATAAATGAAAATTCCTAAATTTAATTGCGTCAATGCTTATTTAAGAAAAGATTAATTAACGAACGATAAAAATTATCTAATATTGAAATAAATATGCGTATACGGCATTTCATCCGCAATTTACTGGTATACTAACCCGATAGTTTTGATAAAATAATTTCTCTTCGAAACAACACGGCAGAAAAGACACGTTTCTCTCGCTAATCGGAGCATAATGACTTCGCTATATGTGCATCAATTGTTTTCATTCTTCAAAGTAGAGTTGACAAAGTATACAAGTCAATTAAATGGGTAAGTTTCATGCGCGACCTGGACTGACGGCGAAAGGAAGGAAATCATAACGTATCGAAGCACGTAGAAGCAGAAAACTCGGTTTGCAATATTTGTAAACACAATTACCCGGCACACGAGTCAAACTCGAGATGCCACTCTCAATGGAAGCGCATATCCCACGTTTGTTACTTCGAAATAATTATTTCGCGAAGCCCGGTAGTTATGGCCGTGATGCTCGAAAAAGGATCGAGGGAAACATTTTTTATCAGATTTTTCCGACTTAATCCAATATGATAAAACGGAATAATTCGCCTGTCCTGCCGTTCGAAAAACGCAAATCTCATTACCTCGCGTTGTCACACGGTTATTTCGATTACGCGAAAAACACTCGGAAGTACCTTGTTTTTCCAAGATTCCAAATCAGATTGGCGCGTATCCCGTTAAAAAAAAATCACGCTCAACACGGTCTTGCACAGCCTCGAAAAACAAACAAACCCGAGATTAAGCTGTTTACACAAAACCGCGCTGCCCAATTTCGCTGCATTAATTTTCACATACCCGCGCGCGATAGCGATTCGTTCAAGTTAATTACGCTCGCGAGCAAAACAGAGAGAAGCAAAAATCGGATATTTTTCGAAAAAAAGTGCGATTGCCACTCCGAGGGAGCGCGCAATTTCAATTGACAATCCCTTTTGATTTTCCATCGGATTATGCAACGGCCAGATCCTTATCGAGTTGACGCGGGCTCTTTTGACCGGAGTCAATTATATTAACGATAAAGCGCGGATTGTACAATTGAGTACGTCCGACGCGGCGCGCGCGCGCTGAATGCCCGGCTAACGGTGAGATGTAATTTATTTCACCACACAGGCCATGACCGAAACGCGCGCACTCTTTTATATTACATTAATACGCATGTAAGTACGCAGTGGGATCTTTCAAAGTGGGAAGGTCGTCCCATCGGATTAGCCGCTGCAAATTAATTGATAGCCGAGGACGCGAGTATGTCGAGAAATTGAGGGGAAGTGTCTGATTGTTTTGAATTTTCGTCCGTCTGTGTGTATCTCAGGCGGATCGATTAGAGCGCGTATGGATTCGAATGGCTTCCCTTTGTAATATGCCCATTCATGGTTGCACAATCGTTTCTTGTCGCTCGTACGTCGTGACGAACCAATCTGGCCAATTTTCATTGAGAAAAACCCACGCGACGCGCATCTTATTCGGAAAAATCATCACCGAGTATATTGCCGTATTAGCCCCAATCAACAGCTTCTCAAAACGTTGGTGAGAAAGAAAAAAACGATTTTCCGACCAATTGCGAGGATTCATTGTCACGTCGAATTAAACGAGCGTAAGATCAATAATCGTTTGATATACTGCGCACACGTGAGTACGCGGATCTCGTGCTTGTTGTACGCGAGGAGAAATCTTCTTGTTGAGATGGTAATTTTTGCTGGTATATCTGCAGTTTTAGTCACAGACTGACGCTCCAGTTAGTTTTACTATAGAGTTTCTCACAATTTCGATTCTTCTATAGAGATATTTTAATAATTTATTTTCATTTTCGCGTCACGTGCTCGATACGGTACCAACTGAGTCGGTGATTTATAATCGATTTATTTTTATTAGTTTCATCTACATTTTAGTTTTGCTTCTGAAAAATTTTTTGGTCCCACCGGGATCTCAACTCGACTCAGCGCATATTTATAATTCACTAAAGTGCATAGTTGGATTTGCATAAGACCGATGAAATTTTGATGATTCAATATTTCATATATGTAACTTTCAGTGTTTTTTTCTCTAGAAGTTCCGCAGTAAGATTTTCGATTTTGTCAGTCTTTTATCACGTTACCATCGATAATGATAATTTTTACCCGAGTTTTTTTCTCCGTTTATACGAAACTCGCACGTTAAATACGACAATTGCGATTCATAATCATAACTTCAGCCGAAGAAAAAGCGTACTATATTAGTCAGCCGCTGGAAGTGTCGTGCTCCTCTCGTTATAGTTTCACGCTTTGAGGCACGCGCTGTACAATCGGACTCGCGAGCATGCGAGTTGTTTCGAAATACATACACATGTATATAGCGACTAATTCAACGCTTAGCCGTCAATTCGAAGCCGGCAGATGTGCAGCCATTCAAATTAAGACGAATGCGAGCAGCTCCCGACTATTTTCAAAAACCCACCGGGTATATTTAGAAGTTCTCGCGGGAATGTTTAAGTTTTGTTTCGTGCTTTCTTTACCTGTTTTGCTTTCGCACAGTTGATAATTGAATTATCCGGTGTGCAACACACGTTTTGCATAAGATTTTTAACAAGATGATTTTAAATGGCTGAAAAATCTTAATTGAATCGGGATAGTTTTCATAATTCAAAGGATGAAGACACATATATTATCCTAAGTAGGTAATGGCGCGATTTTGGCTTTTAATGTTTCAAACGGAAATCGGTCCAGTTGTCGAAGGAAAAAATCAAGGTTTTAAAACCTTTGGAGATAATCAGTCTGGTTAGCCTACTATCAGATAAGTGGGTCAAAAAGTAAGAGCGAAGAATAATCTCATTAACAATTCGTGCATGCATAATTGAATATTACTCAAAATTAATCATCGATTAACAATAACTGACATTTTACGCTTGAAGCGACCGAAGCGTTCAGAAATTTTAATCTAAAATGGTTTCGAATCAATTATTTTTAATTTCGACTATTATAGTTCAGAATCAATATAGAGTCTTAATAGACGTTAGAGTGATAGCAAAAGGACTTGAATTTCAGAATGATCCTGAACAAATATCCACGGGGGTCTAATCGGGAAAATTAATATGCAACGGTTAGGCTTTCGATATAGGAGATTTTGTCAAAACACGTTTTTTAAACGGAAAATATTATGTTTTTTTCTATCTATGCGGCAATCGTTTAAATATTTTCTGGAATCTCACCAAATTCATTCGTATTTAAAAGCCGATAGAGTCTTCGTATTTCTTTCAGTGTAAGGAAGTTTGTCTTATTATAAAAACTCCTGCTTGCATTTATCTGGAAGCTCAGAGGTTGATTGACAAAGATTGTTCAATAATGGAAATCTCGAGTTAACAATGATCAATAAAACCTCAGGAAGACTCGATTGATACAGAAACTATATTATAGTTTCAAACAGACGATCTCTCTCTTCATATTAATGTTTATCGTTCATAATCCGCCGGATCCTTCTGGTGAATTTATTCAGGAAAGAAGTGTCATACTGAATCGTCATTAATTCTAACGATTTCCAACAGTTCCATGTGTTCTACGATTTTACCATGAATAAGACGCTGATTTTTCGTAGAGCTGAGGACGTTTCGATGCTAGTGGAAATAGACCGTTCGAAGATTCGTAGTATCGTAATGCGAATTGCTCAGAGTACTAAAACACGTGAAAACTTAACCGCACGAGGACGAAGCTTCTCTAATGATAATAAGCTTTTGATAACTACCGATACAACTAATCAATTAATCATTTCAATTCGATAGTTCCACAGGTACTCAGCCTAATGGAAAAAAAGGTATATACATGGCGCTCAACGTATTGTTTCCCCTAATATAGGAACACTATTACACTCACAAAAATAAAGTCTTGGTTCAAGAAGAAAAATCGGTTTGACGCTATAGCAAGAAGATTTCCTCTAGAATTGAGACTATATTCTTGATTCTAGATGAGTCCTTTCAGTACGAGAATAAATCTTCTTGCTATAGCGTCAAACCGATTTTTCTTCTTGCACCAAGACTTTATTTTTGTGAGTGTAGAATACCATGTCTATTCAGGCTAGTCCAAAGTATCCAACAAGACGTGCGTTAATTAATTCGAAGCATTAAAATAAATGTATGTCGACGATGGATATCGATCTGAAATCGACACTCGCAAGTGACCCCCCGCCTCCCCCCTCCGGTCATGAATAAGTGACGTAGATATCAAGTTTTTATAAACTTGGCCTCAAGCTATTGAAAGTTTCACTGAATTTCTACACGGAGAAATTAATGTTTGATCAAATTTTAGACACGAGGCCGAAAATTGTCAAAACTTTATCTTATTTTCCACTACCGAAAAATTATCTGAAGTTCATTCGATCTTGGTGTGAAGTTTGCAGAATGCAAAAGAAGGAAAAATTCAAGATTCAGCAAAGTCCGTGAGAACTAACTTCATACGAAGTATAGCCAAGCGCCAAGCTCATCTGTACTTGATACGAAAGAATATATTCGTACGCGGGTAAATAAGAATGGGTTCACACCAAAGGGTTAACATTACCATCAAAACCATAGTGATCCCTGCCAGCTGTTGTCTAAGTTGACATTCAAGTCGGCGATGCTTGTCGAAAGTTAATCCGAATGACAATCACCATATGAATCGCCGCTCGATCACCGAATCGACATCGCCGATGTTATTTGTGCAATATATCGTTTAATTTTTCATGGCTCACGCCACCCCTCCGGTACGAGCTTCCCCCTCCCTGACCCGGCGGGGGACGACGAGGGTGTAGGGAATCGGTTCGGATCGCTCGAACAGTGCGTAGTCGAGCGAGTGGGCCATAATACGTACACGCGCGATGGAAACGGTGTTGTGCTCCTCGTGGGCGACCTTGCGTGTGTGATCCGCCGAAAATCGGCATCCCACACTCATTGATGGGATCGCGAGAGCGGCCGGGCCGCGACTCGCTCGCTATAGAGAGAGAGAGAGAGCGAGTGTGCGTGACGTGGAAGGAGAAGCTGGTGGAGCGGGGCGGCAGTCCGTATAAAGGCTGACACGTGCCAATTAGGCCGATCAGTCGGTCCGAGAGAGAGAGGATCGCGAGTTAGATATATATACACACACACACACATACGTATGTATACATACACATAAGCGTGTATACACATGTCTCAGCTGGTGTGCGTCGGGAGCTGAAAAACGCGACAGCTACCCCAGCCTGCCCCTCCGCGCCTCCCCCGTCCAGTGTTTATATATATGCGTTACGCGAAGAAAACCAGCAAGATCATCCAGCTGCAGTTCCGCACGTTCCTCGGGGCCGGCCAAAACCGATCCTCTGCTTGTACTCCACTGCGCGTCGTCTGCTCCTCCCGCTGCTGATTACGTGAGTATATAATCCCGAGCTCGAGCTCGCCCCAACCGACGCGCCTGTCGTCGGCTGTCAGAATGAGCACCAAAACAAAATTTCCGCGCCGTGGGCCGAGCGGGTTCTCGAGCGGACCCCGGTGTCCTGCACTCGAATCGAGTTCGGCGATGATCGGCTCTTTACCGCGGATCTCTCGCTGGGGAAATTCATACGCGTAGAAGTACGATACTCGCACTTGCGCACTTGCGTGGTGAAATTCGAATGTGAGGATCTGATGGAGCGAGTCGTTTTCGAGAAAAAATAAATCGAAATGTGAAAATGGAACGCGGGCAGGCGTGCTAGGGTAAAATTCAATTTTTAATAGTTTTTTCTTTGTTGTCAATTGACAGACACCTCACCGTGTATTAGTCTTTCAAAAGTTTCCCCAGGGATTCACGCGATAATTAATTTCACTGATTTCAATCTTTCAAGTGTTTGACCCGAGTATAACAGTACAAGAATGATATCCCAGTTTATCATTCAATTTTTCCGATATCGAAATTTTTAATAGTGCAAGGCAAGGTTGAAGTTTCTTGGACGTATATCTCTATACGTAGAGGGTGAGATGACTACTTTTCTTAGCGGGAAGGGCATATTGCAACCGAAAAATAAGTTTGGTCTGCGAGGAAACGCACTCGGATGGCTGACGGGCCCGATCGGTATATAATATAGATGCATTTACCCAGAGGGGGTCGAGCGATGTGAAAAAATGAAAGTGTGCTGGATTTTCTCGGTTGTGAAGCTTGTCGTTGATTGCAAAGGGATTTTCATGATAATTTTCATATTCTAATAAACGTGACGGAGCACAACCTTTGTCATCAATTTTCTCAAAAAGTCATTACAAAAAAGTACACATCATCAATCGATCTGTTACTTGCTAGCAGGAAATATTCCATGATACGTTTCCTGTCCGTGTGCAGTTCATTGAACTCGTGCTTACTCGAGAGGGATGGAATTTTCGTAATATGCATAATTTACGAACAAGAGCTGCAAGCACACCGCGAGGTGCACTCAAAAAACTTCAAATTTTTACACGAGGAATCACTGCAGCCACTGTATCAATTTCATTCTCAATTCTAGAACAACTCGATCGCGCGAATTTCGTTTCAATCTCTTCCGAGCAGTTGGAACGGGGAGAATTCATTCAGAAAGCTCAAACGATTCTTTATCTTTTTTAAATTATCCAGTCCGGAATGACCGGACGATTGAATTTCGAGTTGAGGTACAGGAGTCCGAATACAGACTCGAATTTTTCTCCCGAAATGTCCGTCATAGTGGTTACGTGGATTGGAATCACGAGCGCGCCGTAGGGACGTCACGATGATTCCTCGAATTATCTTAAAAAATGGAAAATTCCCGAGAAAATGAAAATTCATTGGATCAAATGGACGACTCGAGGAGCTCGAGCGATTGACAGCCCGAAACATATCTTCAATTGAAGTAAATCGTTTTCAATCAGAGCGTCTTTACGGCTGAAGCACACTGGATGTACGCAACTCTGGTGTAGTCATTCAATACTTTGTTAGTGCAATCGCATTAAGCACTGATCGCTCGTACATCCGAGTGTCGCAGCTTTTTATTACTAATCTCGTTACAACCCGTAATGCACCCAACAGCTTCGCGCGCATGTATACGCGGCCGCTCCGCTGTGTATCCTCCGCGAGGCGAAATTTCTCCTTTTCCATCCGAGATCGAGCAATCGCGAACTGACGAATCGTGTATTTTCGGACGACACAAGTCGCGAACGATCCGTTGCACAGCAAACTAGAGTCAATTTGACTCGAGCCATGGACCACCCAATCTATCCAAGGCCCGGTGTATTGTCGACATTCGAGTCAAGGTAGGAGTATCGTCGCGTTTCGTATATACGATGCGCGACGACAACTGCATCTCACAAGAGAGAGAGCCAGACTCGTGACTCGAGTCGGCTGCTATATAGCCAATTAAAAGCGAACTCGCGAGCGCGCGCGCCTCATTTCAAGACGAAAATATTTACGGAAAATACGCTCGAGTACGCTCGCGCGTGTTTCGCGGCTCGCGCGCGCGTAAGTAATGGAAAAAAGAAAGAAGATCGCGGTGTCATGGAATGTCAGCCTCGGTGAAGTTGACGCGCGTCTCCATGATTTCGTGGGGGAATTAGCCGGAGAGGGGAGGAACCAAAGAAGAATCGTGAAAAAATGCGCGTCGAAACAAGCCCCCGATAAAGGGGGGCTCTCGATCTCTTGGGCGCGCGCGCGCAGTCTCGCGTGTGTATACACATTGTGCGTGACATTCAAGAGACGCGCGCGAACCGCTTCAAACCAGAAACTATCGAACGCTGGAAGGATCATCGGTTGGCGCGCTCGAGAGAACTTGGTTCGCGGTATGTGTATACACGCATACACACACACACACACACACATTCGCGGATTATCAATGTGAATTAATTGATGCGCAAACGCACGCGCAACGATCCAAGATTTGTCGCAGTCATCCGAGTCGAGCTGTTTCCCGCACTTTTCCCGCGGATCCGATTTCGTGTGTGCGTGCCGGCGGCCCGTGTGTTGAGCTGCCATCGAGATCCAGTGGACGCGTATACGCATGATTTTTCCGGGTTCATCGCACTGGGATTCTGCGGGTTTTTGGTGAGCAATAGCTTGGTCTCGATCGGTTTTGTATACTCTTTGAATTTGAAATTGATAGAAATGCATATTGTTCGGTGCCGGGTATTTACCGTTAGCTCGTGAGTGATTGGATAATTGATACGCTGTGAATATTCATTTGATCGAAGGAGGAATTGAATTTTCTCTTGAAAATTGTCCGGTAACAAAATTACTTCACATTTAATGAGTATTCGCTGGAGCCCCAAAAAGTTAACTATTTAGCAGTAGAATCAAAGTTCAGTAAATGTTCTACTCATTTTCAATTGAATATTCACATTCATCAGTTATGCAATTTTTACATTTTAACTAACCGTTTAGATCATTATTAGTATTGGAGAAAATCTTACTGATGAGTCCTGTCAGGCGGATCTATGAACGAAACGTTCAAGTTTTTTTGCTATCTATACTAACATTATTGTAAAATAATACTAAATGCAACACTCATAAAAACTCGATACACAATTCATTATTTACACACATATTAAAAAAAAATTACAAAGTCACCATATCGTTTTACTTATACTCTGAGGAAGTTTTTTTTGAAAATCTTGACTCTGACTCTTTACAACAAGTATAGTGAGATACTTAAGCAAGTTAGATTGATCATTACGAATCAATTAAAAATGCAAATCTCTGAAATTGCTGATGAAAGCAACTATGTGTGTGTATAAATAATAATTTTCTACCATTCCAGTTTTAGAGAGTAGCGTTGCTCGATTAGTGAATTATGAAAAACTAGCCGCGAACAACAAGTGTACGATTGAGTTGCGAATGCGCGAGATTCAAAGAAAATCCAACGAAGTTGTTTAGATTTTTCAAGAGTTTTTACCGGTGTTTCTTACATAATCCCAGATCGAAATCGCTTGTCTGTACGAGCATCGGCGCTTGTGTCCTCGCGAATACTTTCCACACGTGACGCTTGATCGTGATTTTGTAATCACGTAAGCTTCATGTCCTTATAAATAACATTATAACGGTCACGGTTTGTTAAAAGCTCATGCGCGCGTCGATTTTCCATGACACTCCCAAGTGTTTAAAGATTCACTCGCATATAACACCATGACATTTTCGGCGTTTCCCTGATACATCGTATCAACCGATATTATCGACATTTATAGGTCATTTTATAAATCAATGTTATGAGAAATCTCGAAATTTGGAAAATCCAGTTGACAATGATGAAGAATTCCAAGACAACTCTATCGTCGCCCATGAATCTTAACTCACAGAGACAACCAGATTGATTTGACAATCAGTTACATAAAACTACCAAAGCAATATATTTTTGACATCAAAGAAAATTCTTCAAATTCTCGAAACAAGAGAAATATTTTTGTTAATTTGATGGATTTGATCGTGATTGTCAATTTCGTATATGTGTATGGACATACTTCGCGTGGATAAAACGAATTATCCATAAATCACCGGTTAGCAAATTCAAAATAATTTAGGGAAGTTTTATCAAAATCAATCTGGCGAACTAATCAGTTTTATATTGTCAGTATATAATTGAGCCGGTCAGCGTACATCTAGTCAGAGAAGCAGGCAGTGTACGAGCAATATGCTATAAGTATTCGTAATTATCACTGCTACTTTGACGCACATGGAGAATACTGTGAAGCAGGTGGATACTTATTTTTTGTAACTACCGCTTTTCATATGTGATCGCAAAACAGGAGCAACATTCTAATGATCGTGATAGATTCAATTAGTTGGCAATCCGAAAAACAATCAGGACGCATTTTTTTCAATTTTTTTTTTTCGAAAGATACCAAACTGGAAAGATTCAGCTTATACATTCCTCTTTTCAGCATGTGAAATTGATACAAATTCAGATATAATTCGATGAGCTCTTAGAATATTCGATATTCAATCTTTCGACACACGTCCCAATACGATCCGATAGTTATTGATTAATCGAGGCAAGGATTCAAAGTATAAGCCAGCAGTACTCCATAAGAACTCCGCTGTACTCCCTCTGGGAGCACTGCAGCGAGAAGCCCCTCTGCAAGAGCAGACGTGTCCAAAGTATAACCCTGCGATTTACAATTGCAGAAGGTCTGTCGAAGATGCGTCGGGGCGTCGTGTTGTTGGCTCTGCTGGCGGCGGCGGTGGTGGGCAGCTGCCGGGCCGAGCAGCTGATGACGGAGGCGCCCGAGTGCGGCGCCGAGCGCGACGGCCCAGCCGCGGGCGAGCGGCTGTTCTCCTGGGCGGACTACAGCGTGCTCGGCGCGATGCTGCTCGTCTCCAGCCTCATCGGCACCTTCTACGCGTGCTTCTCCAACAAGCAGGAGACCAGCGAGGACTTCCTGCTCGGCGGCTCCGACATGGGCACCATACCCATGGCCATGTCCCTCGCCGCGAGCTTCGTAACCGCCATCGAGCTACTCGGCAACCCCGCAGAGATGTACCAGCACGTGAGTCTCGAGCCTCTATCTTATTACACACTCGTAACGTCCGGGCATTGTACCCGTCAACCTCCATTGGACACCCAACTGTGGTCTCCGGGTGAAACTTACTCGAAACTTTGCCGGGATACACACTACTCTCTTAGATCCTTACGGTGCAAAACTACTGCATTACAGTGAAAAATCACTGTAACAAAAGTGAATCTTCACTTTAGTACTATGAGTTTTGATAGCACGCATTTTTACATAAAATTCGCAGTATACTACATCACCCTACGAAGGGTGTAATCTGAACTTTCCCTCTAGTAACTGCGAATTTTATGTAAAAATGTTTACTATATAAACTCATGAAAATTTATCTTTTTTACTCAAGAAATTCACTGCAATCCAGTCATCCACCTTCTTACAGTGATTTTTCACTGTAAGGATTTAAGAGAGTACAATTATCCAAGATTCAAAATCGTACGGAGAATATAATTTGGCAACCGGAGGACATTTTTCCTCGCCCTAGCTTCGACGGTTTTTTTCTATTGTACTTGAAACGGTCGGCTAGGTCCGGGTATCCGAAAATCTCGGCAAGCATCACATACTTCTTTGCTTGAGTTTATCTTCCGATTTAAATCGAAAAATATCGGCTCTAAATTCGCCATGTTTCTGACGTGTAAACTACAGACGAAAAAAACGGATTTTTCTATCAAATTCTCGTGTGTATACCAAACTCGTGGATTACCGAACACCTTCCTTCAATCCTCTCTAAACGGTTGCGACAGAAAAAAAAATACAAAAACTGGAAAAGTATCTCCGATTTTCCTGACGATCCCGAAAAAAAATTACCTGCCTCGAGTCGTAGTTTTCGGGAAACCGCGTAAACTTCGATTTTCCATCCTCTGCACTCGATACGTAGGTATACTGTTTGAGCGAGTACACGGAGTCGCGGGTTCGTTAGATCCGAGACAATATAAACGCTGTATCCAAAGCGAATCAGCTCAATTGATACGTGTCATACCGTCGTCACGAATTGAAAAGCCGACCACCCACCGAGTGCGTTGAAATCAACTGGCGTAACAATTGAGCCGTGCTGCCGTTGGTCGGTCAATTGGGCGAATGAAAATGTGTGTCGTATTGCGCGGTTGCAGGGCACGCAGTTCTGGATGACGTGTCTGTCGTTCGTCCTGGTGGTGCCGATAACGTCGCGGCTGTACCTGCCGGTCTACATGAACCTCAGGCTCACCTCCAGCTACGAGTACCTCAACCTGCGCTTCAACCGACACTGCAGGCTCCTAGCCAGCGGACTCTACATGCTACAGATGGTCCTGTACACGTCCGTCGCCGTCTACGCGCCGGCCTTAGCTCTAAGTCACGGTATGTATACCGAAACTCGTTCAAACGTATGTTCAACCCTAATCACGCACTACAATGTCTCGTTTTTCCTTGCAGTCACTGGCCTCAATACTTACATGGCTGTTACTCTAGTCTACGTCGTCTGCATTTTTTACGCTTCTCAAGTGAGTATCAGCCAGTACTCTACTTATTTACTCGAGAACATTTCAATTTGTTGACTATGACTGTGATTACCATCGACTTCGACAAATCTATTCTAATTGGGAAACTTGAAGTATTTGTCCTGTCGAACGAGTAAGAATGGGACTGGGGCTAATTTGATGGAGACCTCATTGTAGAACCTACGGGATACTTGGATCTATTATGCATCGACACATTCTTTCCCATTGATTTAGTGGTAGATACAGAACTGGATACAATCATTTGAAATTTCGCTAAAAAATGAATTTTGCTCTAAGAAAAGCAAAGTGTTCTTCTCAAGACAGATACAATATTGGGAGAGACGGTCGAGGTGCTGATTCGCAGTAGAATAATCGGAGATAGTAGATATCTGGCCCAACGGATTTTGAATATAAAAGAAAAAAAATCAGGATCGTCGATACATTGTTGCAGGGTGGTATGAAAGCAGTGATAATGACGGACACATTCCAAGCGGCGGTTCTCATGGGCTCGCTGCTGCTCATAGGGATTTGGGGGACAATAATGGCGGGCGGCTCATCCATCGTGTGGGCAGACACAGAGACGTCGGGCCGACTCGAGCTGTTCAATCTCGATCCCAGTCCGACTGTTAGGCACAGCTTCTGGAGCGTCGTGATCGGCGGCACGTTCTACTGGACCACCATGTTCTGCAGCAACCAGGCCTCGGTGCAAAAGTATCTCAGCGTCGAGAGCATCGGACAAGTCAGGAAGTGAGTAATCCAAAATCCGATATGTGGGGGGCGAGGTTTTAGAAAGGATTTTTATTTCTGGTTGACGAACGGCGTTCTAACTAAACAGAATACATTGATCGCTCGAGTATGAGGACACTGTACTCGCGTGTATGTGCCTGCACCTCGGGGCCTTCGCTTGTTTCGTGATCGTTGACAGATAGGAATATTCCAAATTGCTGTGCGGCAAACGATTTAATTTCTCTGACTCTCTTACGTAAACTCGTGGTGTCGGGAGTGATTACGGTACCGTTTCGATCATTTAAACTTCAGTATAATAGAAAGGTTTCCATCGCGATTCGAACAATATGGTTGCGGCACATAAAGAGCACTTAACTGCGAAACATCCGCTCCCATTATATTTTCGTTCGGTTAATCGACGAGTCCGACAGTCTCGTGTAAAAAATAATATAGAATTCATATATTGAATATCCTTATAATGTGCTCACACAGAAATCATATAGAAATGGAAATATATTTTCAATTTAATTTTTGTATGAAGTCATCACACGGATCACACTGTATATAAGGCATTAGAGCATCGTTGAAGTGAATCTGGGAATCACACATGTCAAAACACGTGAGCAATTAATGAACAAAAATATGGATGGGTTTACTTACAATAATTGTTTCCGATTACTATATCAGCTCTTAAGTTTTTCGGTCGCTCATAGGTTAGGAAAAATCTCCAGACCGTAGGAAAAATATGATATAATAATAGATGCATATCGCGCCAGATTTCGGTACGAAATTACTTTTCTCAACAAAACGCCTCGGGTGATTTTTACAAAATTTTCCTCCGACTTTCATTCTCATTTTAAAGCCGAGTTTTCTTAATCAATGCCCTCCAGCAATAATCAACGAGATCGTTGAGGGAAACGTAATGTTTCTACATTCTTTTATGAATTGGCTTTTGTAAAATTAACAGTCCGTTACGATAAGATGAAGTTTCAGGAATTCCTCTCGCGGAACTTCACTCACAACATAAGCGTATAGAACTCTAGATATATTGCGTATGATGACAATTCACTGTGGTCCAGTGGCCGATTGATTTCACTGGGACGCGTCACAATGAACAACCCACGTGGTGCATTGCGCTATGGAAACGAGCGCAGTTGGGCAGTGTAGACGTGTGGATCTAAAGTGCTTATTCCATAAGCGTTAAACCACGCGTCCACGTTTTGTTTTCAGAGCCTTGTGGGTGTCGTCGGTCGGGTTGATCCTGATATACACGATAAACTTCATCACGGGGATGGTGCTGTACAGCACGTACAAGGGCTGCGACCCGGTGCTCGCCGGCGAGATCACCGGCCAAGACCAGCTGCTCCCTCTCTACGTGATGAACTTCATGAGCCAGGCCAAGGGCGTGCCGGGATTCTTCGTCGCCGGGATTTTCGCCGCGTCCCTCGGGTCAGTTCAATTGCCATATACCTGATACCTCGAACACGAATGTGGCCAAAAGACGGGTGACGTCGTTACTACCTATATATGTGACGTCACACTGATTTCATCCCCTTGCATTAGTCCGCATTTTTATTGACTCAAAAATAATAGTACTGAGATTTCGGAGATAAAAGAATGTGCTGGTCAGGCAGTATTTCCCGACAATGAATTCGTAAAAAGATAAGGAATTTCGTTGAGAGATTACGTGTACTCGTTTAACTCATGCTTAATTTCAAATTATTGGCTACACTCTAGAAAATCGAGTTGAAAAGTAAAGTAGTACACTCTGATTTAGAATTAACATGTAACGGTCTCAGTTTATAACGAAAAATTACCCACGATGTTTCGATTGAATTTTGTGAATTGACAGAACGAGCGCATCATCAATGTTCGTTAGTGTTACGGAAGAATTCCAAGAGATTTTGATATGAAAAATAAATAAACGGTATCGGTTGGTTTTGCCGGCATTCAAGCCAGTCAAAATTATCGGAGCATTCGATTAATTCAAGTGATGGATCTGTACTAAACAGCAATTACATCCCCGTAGGAAAAATAGATCAATAGCTTTTTCCATAATACTGCATCACATTGTCGAGAAACTTTTACTCGCACTAATTTGTCGAGATACAGGCAAAAAAAATACGACTCGAGTGCGGTCGATAATTAAACGTCGAATGAATGTTTCAGGACGGTAGCGAGTGCGATGAACTCGCTGGCGGCTATAACGTGCGAAGACGTGCTGCAGGGTCTGTTGGGGCTGCAGGTGCCGGTGCACAAGGGCGCCACGTACGCCAAGTGGATCAGCGTGTTCTTCGGCGTGCTCAGTTTCGCGCTGGTCTTCGTCGTCGAGCGCCTCGGCAGTGTGCTCCAGGTGGCCACACTTTCCACTATATTCCCCCGCGTTTCCGCGACATTTTCTCTCCCCCAAAAAGCCATCGGGAAACAATGGGAAAATCCATTTGGCGTATGCACCTTCGTCCGTAGCATCGAGGCCAGTCGAACCGGTTTGGATCGGTTTCAATTTTCGAGACGCGAACGACTATCCCCGCTATATGCATTTCATTACTGCTCCGCTCATTGTTCTCCCGTTCATTATCTTCAATTTCAAAATACGCGCGTCTCGTTAGCCACGGTGATTCCCCGGCCGAAAATTCGTGATGAGTCTGGTCGTATAAGGAAAAATCATCGAACGACTCTGATTACGATCCGCTATTTGGAGTTTTTATTTAACAAAAAGCTTGTGCTTCGTACCGTGCGCGACGTTGGCGATGAAAAAATCAAGTGGCCGATCGAGTTGCGAAAAAAAATTCCCTCAATTTTCCCAATTATTTCGAATTCATTTAAAGATGAGTAATCCCGAGAAGAGCATTGTGTATAAGTTGCCGGTATCACTCATTATGAATCTGACCTCAATTTTACCCACGAACACGATCAATTAGAGTAATTATTGTCGGAAGATCAATTATTGATGCGTAATTATAGTGGCGATGAATCGAAACTATATACGAATCACATTCTTTTTATTGAAGTGAAATAAAATCGAACGAACTCGTGTCTTTTTTTTCTAATTCGGCAAAGCACATACTCAACGTCTCGTTGAGTAGTGAGATATATCTACTACATGCTGGGTTTGATAATGAACATATTGGTAACACGATTTAATGGACCGTTGTGCAGGTGGCGTTGTCGTTCAACGGTATGGTCGGCGGAGTGACGCTGGGTCTGTTCTCGCTGGGTATGTTCGTGCCGTGGGCCAACGCTAAGGGAGCCATCACCGGGGCCTTGCTCAGCCTGTTCGCGGTCCTGTGGATCGGAGTCGGGGCGCAGGTGGCGACGCTACAGGGCCTGATCCACGAGGAGAGCATGCCCATCTCGACAGACTCGTGCCCCTGCCTCAACGAGACCCTCGCTGCAGCGACGCTCGCGTCCACTTTCGACGACCAGGCCGAGGCCTCTTCCATCTACAGAGTGAGTGATTTCAGATACTATCGGTGTGGTTTTCTATACCCTCGAGTCGAGTTTTCATATCGTGCTCTGAGAAAATATGTATTTTTCGTGAATTTTACAATGGTTACATGAATTTTCATCCCATTGTTTTTTCTCTTATTGTAGTATAAAAACTGGGGGTTTTGACGTTTTTTCCAATCGAAAAGCTGAATATATCAAAAAACTCATGCGGAAGGATTCAGATATGCAGATTACGAATAAATTAATGAAAAGCCTCTCGTTTTAATGCAACATGCCGATGTTGCACCAATAAATTATAATTTTCTGACTTAAAATTTTGAATAACTCTTATAAATTTGGTGTTTGGCTAAGCAAACCTGACTGTTTGCAAATGATTATCATTTCAATATACTGTGCCATGCACAAAGTTTGAAATGGTCTGCAAATATAAGACTAGTTCTAGGGTCACCTCTTGCAAAGTTTCATCAAAACTAGAGAACGCCTTGAATTGTTATGAATTCTCCTGGTCTCATTTATCCTTAGTAGATGACACTTCAGTAAAATCACATGATGGCCTCACTGAGGTGAAATTCACCTCAGTCATTCCAGAAAAATAATATTTTTTTTGCTAAAAAGCTAAAAAAAAAATATCTAGGTGTTGTTTGAGGATCGTGCTAGCTCTGTTGGTTTCTATAACCATAATGGATTGTTTAAATATCGTAAATATAGTGAATCATTGGCCATAAGGTGAAAACGAGGATTTTGAAAAAATTTTTGGAGTGAATCGTTTACCAAGTGTGACGTACCGGGGCTAACTTTTAACCGTCCACAATGCGTCGAACGTGTAGACACCCATTGAAAATCCTGTTGAAATTAAAATTGACAAAGAGTAATGATTTTGAAATATTCTTTCAGATAAGCTACCTGTGGTACAGCGCGATCGGCTGCCTCGGCACGATGATAATCGGCGTGATCGTGAGCTACTTCACCGGCTTCACCGACCCCGACAGCCTGAACCACGAGCTGCTGAGTCCGTTCGTGTGCCAGCTGATCGGCCCGCCCAAATCGAAGCAGCCGCACGTGGGTCACGGCATAACAAACCTGGCACTCGAGATGGAGGACGAGAAGCCGAGGATCAGCAGCAACGGGACAATCGACAAGAAGCCAAAGACACTCGTTTAACCCTCGCGGCTCTAATCACTATAGCAGCTTCGAATGTCATTCCAACCCACCCTCAAGACGATTCAACATTTCACATTCGCTTCTCACTCAACGGAAACATCGGATCTCGAGGTTCGAGAAGAAAATCAGCGGAAACCCTCGCTTGCTATAGCGTCAAACTGATTTTTCTCATTGAGCCAAAAGTTTTTTGAGCGTTGGTTCGGTTCCCGTCGCTTGAGTCTGTGCCGTAGGGAATCTGCCCAAGGAATCTCTATGGAAATTCTATTGGGTGGTTTTTATCTAGCTTCTGAAATTCATTCGTTTTTACTTGTTTTATCCGGATAACTAATAACGTGTTCCGAATCATTTTGGACATGATAATATTTCAATTGCGTGGCTCACCGGGTTCCAGTTGAAACAATATAAGCTTTGACTTGTCGAAATCGATTGGAAATCATGGATATGTCAATACGGTTACGGGAACTGAGACTTTTTTGAGTAGGCACAGACGTTCAGCGGCTGAATTATCCTCAGGAGAGTGTTTTATTTTGTCAATGACTATAGGATGGGTTTAGTGATGAGCGAAATTCGTTAGTGACAACCACACATGTACTTCCAAAGGACTCTCAGGAAAGCGTTGATAGAGGCATGAACTTTACGAGATCCGTACAAGGGATCGGTAATAGTTGTATCTAAACGATATCATACGATTTATTGCGCACACTATATATATGTATGTATGTATTTATACGTTTACTTTCGAATTACTGTGCATTTCAAACATGATAGCTATAGTTCGAGACAGGGTCCACGAGACCCTCGTACCACGCAGTATTGAAAGTTAAACGCGGTTATTGTTTTTTTTTTATTTTTTTTGCGTCGTGTAGTTATTGTTCGTATTTATGAAGTTTTAAAAATCTATGGAATGTCTTGTTTTTTTTGGTTTTTTTTTTTCAAATTGTTTACTTAGGATACGTGAAATGTTGGATGAACATGACAATATTGTAGATGGTATCGTAACAATTTTAACCCGTGTACATGGAGTTTGAAGGATGACGTAATTTGTTGAAATTCACACGAGCATTGCGTATTGTTGACTCGTGAAATTTTCTTGACTACAATCGTTCCCGCTGTCCCGTTGGAACGAAGCGAAAAAAAAACGATGTTACCGAGTATGAGAGAAAAAAAAACCAGAAAATTACGTACCTGATGACTACTACGTCGAAATAAGACTTGGCTTATCCTCGCTTAGGAGGAACAATGAACAAAAAGAATTACTTAATCTTTTGTTCATACCGAATAGTACAATTTTAATCTTGCGATGAATGAACATTGAGAGGAGTCTTCGGTTTTCAGAAGACTTCCATATATAATATATACACGTATACGTCTTAGATTTCCCGAAATAGACAGCTTTTTGCGCACGTGAATCTTACCTCGCGCCTCTTCAGAATAAGAAGAGTCAAGACGGTATCGAATATTTTAACTAAATATGAAATGTGTATCTCAACTATTATATATGCACCGATGCCGCCCGCGTTGAAACATCCACGAATAGTTTTTAATCTCTTCATTTTATACGTTTTACGAATGTCGCGCGCTTGATCTACCACTGTAGATTGGTGAGAATGTCTTGTGAATATTTGTTACCCGATTGTTATGTTAACTGTAAAGAAAATTAAAAGTATTATAGCTTAATTAAATTGAGATCATTTTGCTTTTTTTTTTTTTTTTTTTATTATAGAGATCATTTTGCTTTACTTTCTCGAAGAGAAAGTTTTAAGACGGGGCAAAACTCGACCTTTCGAATCAGACTTCGATTTTGTCAATCAGCTCGGCCACCAGATTTCCATCATTGCTGTGGAAAGAAATATTATTTTAGATATAGAGCATATCGGCAGGCACCGGCCTACAGAGACTTTCCGGGCGATCGAGCGAACGTGGGGTGGAGCCGAGGACCTGCAGGCGGAGCGAGAGCACTCGGTCGCCCGGATGCTCTACAGAGGCGCGTAATATCGGCAGGCACCGGCCTGCGGGGGCTTTCCGAGCGATCGAGGAGCGCGGGGTGGGCATGGAAGGACCTTTGTGCGGATGCTAACAAGGCTTCGAATACTTACTCAATCATTTGGACGGCTCCATGCATAGGGCATCCTTTGGCTCTCCGGAGAATGATGTCCTCAGTGGCGACCAATGCTCGCCCTTCCTCAGTCATCATTGTAAGGTCTTCTGCCATAATATAAGCCTCATCTTCGCTCTCATTTGAACTGATTATGTTTTGTTTGTCTACTATAGACATGTCAGTGAAATGTGTCAATTTGTAGTCTTGAATTCTGCAAAAAGAGAAATGGAGCTGAATTAGAATATTCACACAGGCGATCGAACGGCTCTGCCGGAGTCCACATCCGGCTTGCAGGCAGCGGCCTGCGGGGGGACATGGGCGATCGAGCGAGCGCGGGGTGGGCAGCAATGGAATTTATTTGAGATGGGTAGGTATGCTTACAGCAGCTTTCCGGTCCAGACGCGTATCGTTGGTAATATTTGCCAATCGTTCTGGATCCCGAAGTTTTCGGGCATTTCTAACAATCGCATCATATGCTGATGCACAATATGATTTTTGTTGTAGAGGACCCTGTATACTCTTTGGACGTCTTCGTGAGATAATAGCAACCCTTTCCTATTTTCTTCAGAGCATCCAGGATCCCCTCCAAGTATCCTGTCGTTGAATAGCTTTTCTATTTGAGACGGCGTGATGTCTGGCACGTCACGGTGACAATATGAATTATAGATCTCTTTAAATTGTGGATCCTCTCGGCTGTAATTCAGAAATAATAATTACTCACTGGAATTATTCACTGGGATTGCAGTGAATGTGAAAAGACAAAACTACTTACTTGTGGTACAATGCCGAAGCCATCGTGTAATAAGGACTCACGAACGAAGGGTGTAACTTCGACACGACACAGTTCTCGAAGCTGGCGACAAAAGAATCGAGCCCTGTGCCGGTGAGGCGGCTCCTTCTTTTCTCGAATGTCTGGAAAGAGTTTTGGCAAATGCTCAGAATCTCTTTCTGCGTATTGTTTATTAAAGTGTGGCGTGGGATTTTTTGGTAGCCCGCGAACACCATCTTCAGCCCATTAATCACGTACCAGCTTGTTACTGGTAGCTTCAACAAACTTTCTCGATCGGGGAATTTCCGGGCCCTATGGAATAATAACAATTATAAAGTGATATGATACGATAGACAGGCAGCGGCCTGCAGGCGAAGCGTGAGCACTTCTCGCGCGGATGCTCTATAGAGGCGCGTTTTATCGGCAGGCACCGGCCTGCGGGGGCATTATGGGCGACCGAGCGAGCGCGGGGCGCGGAGCCAAGGATCTGAGAAAAAACTTACATTGTTTTCGGCTTCCATATCCCTGTCTTTAGAGCTTCTTCTCTCGTCATCGCCTTCAGTTCTTTGCCAATCTTCAACCGCAGCGGGGGCAGCTTTCTGCCTCCACCAGGCGGTTTCCTGATATTTCTGTTGGTCGCGTTCTTGCTAATTTCTTTATATACAGTGCTTCTGCTTTTCTCTCTCTTCTTCGTTTCTAAACGTTTTGGCTCTGATTTGCATTTAAGAACCCCGATTGAAGGAGCAGACGATTTTGAAGCATCTGTCACTCTTGTCAGAGTAACTGTGCATTTTCGAAGACTTCGCTCATTGAATGTTCCGTCCGATGACTTTACGTCTTCTTGGCTGCTTGGTATGATAAATTAGAATAATATAAGAATTTCAGCGCTTAGTTGTTGATGAGAGGCAAGATTTCGGCAGGCACCGGCCTGCGGGGGCTTTCCGGGCGATCGAGCGAGCACGGGGTGGGGAGCCGAGGACTTACCGTTGAGCTTTCGACGTTGTTGGCGATTCATTTGATGTACATCTTTTCAAACCTGAACCTGAGGCCAGTGATGCCTCGGTCGAGTGCCTCGGTCGGGTCCTCAATTTAGATTGTTTAGGCGGCTCGGGCAATGAGGATCTGAATAAAAGAAAATTGCGTGAGCTATAAGGTGAAGACTGTAACGTGAGGCACGTTACATCAGCAGGCATGTGGCCTGCAGGTGGGGTGCACTGCTCATCACGGGAATCGTCCAATGAGCGGAAAAACAAGATGGAGAGCCGAGAAACGGCGCGGCAGGCTACATAAGGATGATTCGCAAGATGAAAACATACTCCGATTTTCCTTCCGCAGCGAGGGACTCGTCGCTTGAGCTGTGCTCGGTAGTATCGCTGTCCATTGATGCACTGCTTAATATATTGCGGAAACTCTTCCTGGACATGATTTGAAGTATACTCACACCGGCGGCAGTAAGCGAACTAGCCAGTTACTGTAAATCGAAACTACTAGAACGGTTACTCACCCTGCGACACCTATGGGCAGGCGTCAGCACTTTGGTGAAAAATTCAGCAGACGGCGGCCTGCGGAGGCTTTCCGGTTCCGGGCGATCAAGCGAGCGCAGGGTGGGCAGCGGAGGAACTACAGACAGCAACCTGCAGGCGACGCGGGAGCACTTGATCGTGCGGATGCTCTCACGGGGCGCGTGATATCGGCAGGCCCCGGCCTGCAGAGGCTTTCTGGGCGATCAAGCAAGCACGGGGTGGGCAGCGGAGGAACTACAGGCAGCAACCTGCAGGCGACGCGGGAGCACTTGGTTGTGATGCAGTTGGCGCGGCACATCTCGTCCGCAGGCAGCAGCATGCAGGGGCTAAACGAGCCGACGGGAATGGTTACTATTGCCCCGGGGCAACGAGCGGGAGGATCCGATTCCGGCTTATATGCAGGGAAATGCGACCGAGCAAGCGCGGCGTGGGCATGGAAGGACCTGCAGGCAGCGGCCTGCCGGCGACGCAGGAGCACTTGGTCCTTCCGGGGCGTGATACATTGGCAGGCAGCGGCTGGCGGGGGCTTCACGGGCGATCGAACGAGCGCGGGGTTGGGGCAAAAGACCTGTGGGCAGCTGCTTGCAGGCGACACGGGAGCACTTGGTCGGGCGAGTACTCTCGCGGCATGCCCAGAAGAAAACAACAAAGGATTACTGTTGTCTCACGGCGACATTCAAAAAGTGTACAGGGTCCTGTTCAACAAGAAGCATGTTGTGCATCAGCATATGGTGAGACTATTAGAAATGCCCGAGAACTTCGGAATTCAAAATGATGAGACGCGCCCCATCAACTCCCGCGCGATCAAGTGCTCCTTTGCTGCCCACCCCGAGCTCACTCGATCGCTCGTGACCCTCCGCAGGTCCCAAGTGCCCCCGCGTTGCCTGCAGGCTGCTGTCTGCAAGCCCTATGCGGACCCTCCCGCTCGTTGCCCCGGGGCGATAGTAACCGTCGCATAAGAAAAAACAAATCAAAACAACATTGAGAAATTTAACCTGCAAACTACAAGTACAATTTGATGTGACAGCGAGAACGCTAACGCTATCATAGCATGGGACGAAAGTAAAAAGATGGCCGCACGGAGTTGATGTCATCAAGTGATATGATTTTTGACTTACCTTGGCTGATTATTTAACGTACTTTCGCCCGAGTTTAAAGAAATATACTATTTTTTACTCGGGGGTAAAGTGGAACTTTTGTAGGCACGTGATGTTACGGCCAAGGCAAAGCCGAGAATCTACTATTCCTATATCTTACCAAACAATGAACATTTTGTTATCAATTTTTACTGGCTCCCTCCACTACGAGTCCAATCCAGTGTATGCAGTTTTTGGTGCAAGTTTTTGATCCACATGAAACTTTTTTTTTGTTTTTTATCCCATTGTATATTACTCATAGAATATAGTGCAATTGATTATTGCAGTGAAGTGAACAAATGGTTAGGGAGCAATAATTGAAAACATAATATTCATTGTTTGTTGATAGAAACATAATGTTTATCCGCGAATTATATGGTTTTAAAATCCCTCATCCTTGTTGCAATATTTCATGTTTCCTTTTAACGTGATTTCAACTCGTAACTAATTCCTTAGATTATCATTGGTAATTTATTCTGCAATTTGCGTCTAAGATACATTATTCTAGAATATTACTATAGATACACATTGATCATACCATACAACCACTAATAATAATCACACCACATACAATACATCGTATACACAAATTATTACAAAACTATAACAATCTCACCCATCATTCTACACGTAGTACACTGAGGGGTGAGTGGGAGAGGTATTAAGTTTTTATTAACTTTGACTCAATTACAAGTTTGGTGAGACACTTGAGCAAGTTAGTTTGATTATTGAGAATCAATTAACTAAAAAAAAACTCCTGAATAAAAACAAAATAGCAACTCTCTGGAAACGCTGACTGAATCAATTCTAACGAGTGCTTGGGTAAATTTGAAAAGTGTCAGCACTGATTGAGGTATACAAGTGCATCCCAACGGGACATGCGCGGGCGCGCGTCAGCGAAGAGAAAGGGAAAACCGGCGTCGGCGGCGGCGGCGGCGCAAGAAAGCATCAGGCTGGTGAAAGCGATCGATATAATAGCGCACGAGTGCGCGCATGGCCGGGCCACTACTCACACGACAGCTGCACTCGCGGCTGTTTACGTTTTCACCATATACACACTTACTATGCTGCTCGGCTGCATCTTCCTCACACGTGTCCACTACCAGCCGTCCTCTTATCAGGTATACTAATTACCCTCTACGTGTATTCTCCCCTCCCTCTATTTTTCTCTCTCGTTGAACTCTATCTGGATTGAAAAGTTTGCAACACTACTCATTGTGGTTTTCTTGTATCTTGCCAATTGTTGCTGACTGTTTTTAATAATTGCCATTCGTACTTAGATTTACACGGCGGTGTACCAAACGCGTAGAATTAGCTTCATGCATCTCTCGAGTTATCAAGCACGCAGGAAAATCTTTTACAAACTTTCCATTCAATCAATTTATGTACAAAAGATGAGTCTGTTGCAGGTAGAGCTCGCAAAATTTTTCCAACAGCTAATGAATATATTCATTAGAGATTTAATATTTATCGTATTTACAGTACAATAGGTTAGGATACTATTTTGATTTTTATTGAATATTTCGAATATGCGATCAATTGAATGTATAAAATATTTGAAGATGAGAAATAATCGCGAAACGGGATAATTCAAGCCATTTAATAGTTTATAATTTTTGAACTCAACGTCATGACGACCTTTATTCAAAATAATATAATCTGCAGCACTTTTTCTTTGACGAAATATTAATTTCGTTTCTGAGCAGTAATTCTATCCAAATTAGTTGAAATAATAAACTAACGCAATTATAAACCATTTACATTCGATTTTCCTTCTGCAATATTCATTCTTATAGACAATAAGATTCTGTCATTTGGCTTGATCAAGACATCATCATTCTATTGAAATAAAATTATTAGTCGGAGTTCTACCAGTCATTTCCAATGGATTTGTTGTTATAATCCTCTGCTCTGGTAGTAGGTTGAAATTCCAATTTTCATCTACAATTATTGAGCCAAGAGGATCTTCATATTCAACTAAAAGCCATCAAACTCGTATTATAAAGGTGGATGTTAAATCACCGGCATCAGATTGAGATTTTACCGGGAAGGAGTTTTATACACGGAGTTTTCGTTATATCAAGTCATATCATGAGTTATGATACTAAATGAGTTTTTTTTATAGATATTTTATACAATTATAATAATTAAATAATTTCATTCCAAAATAGCTAATAATTTGAGCTTGTTTCTTTTCTTTTATTTTCTTATTTTTATGATTTCAATATGTACGTGGCGCTCTTTTCCAACTATATATTAGTTTTTTCATAAACGGTCGACTGTTTTCGTTACACATAGAGTTTTTCTTTCAATGGAGGTTCGTTACATGGAGGTTCAACTGCTCGTATATAGCTCTGATTGTGAATCATGAAAATATATACGCTGGTAATGAAGATCCCCACTGTAAAAAGTGGACTCAATTTTTACAATCCACTTGTTGGTGAAAATGTCTCAAATCTAAACGTAACATAAATGTGTCAAAATAATATACTTATATACTATTAATAATACGGATTCAATGTTTGCTCTCACTTAATTCAAACACCTAAAATAAACCGATCACGGCTTATCAATATTTCAAAGTTCTTCTTTTGCTGCAATCACACATTGAAACAAAACTGAAACAAATAATCCTTCCCTTGGAATTTTAATGCTTCATAACTTTGCGCCTTGAATTTGTGTTGGTAATTAATATTTTAATTATCTTATTCCTGTAAATTGAAGATGGCTAGTATTATGTTTAGTTTTTGACTCAGAAATATTTGCACTCATTCGTATAACCCAATCGAGTTACGAAACGTGAGTAATAACGCTTAATTGCGGCTATTTTAGATTTTATCGGCAATACACAACTAGGCTCGAAACCGACGATCTCGCGAAATTAGAAGCAATTTTAGGAATTCCCTACGAAGTCTAGCACATTTCAACTTTTTTCCATTAAGTCCAGCCTAATCATACTTTTTCTCACGGAAAAACTATTTTTCACTTTATATGAAGGTAGGTTCTCTCAGATTGAAGGTACTCTCTAAGATTGAAATAGCAGAAATTAAACCTATATTTACCTTCCTCAACAAAGGCATCGAATTCATTTTTGTTTGTAGAATGAACAAAACTAATATTTGTCTAACACTTGTACAATGGAGATTAATATAAAGTCTACTATTTTATCAACATTTTACGATAATTCTAGATAATCATACAATGATTGCATATGAAACGTTACTGAATTATATCTGGAACATTATTTCATTCATATTTATTTGTAATGATGATGATGATGATTATATTTTTTTATGTACATGGGAAAATTATTGAAACTTACCGGCACAGAAACAGTTTAATGATCATTCAATCTTGAAAATTATATTGTTGTTGTAAAACATTATGACACTGTTGGCGCTGATAAACATTTTCAGCTCTCCCAAGTACAAACAATGGAACACTCTAGTTACTAGTGATTTATTTTAATAAATTGGAATTTCATACAAATTATTCTGTATACTCATAAAGGCAAGAAGTTGATGTCTTGTGCAGCTATTGATTTTATGATGTAACATGGACCATTACGGAATCTAATTTAATGAAGTGAATTATTGATGAAATAATATATGAAATAAAATCTATCTCTGCAGTATTCATAATTTGCCTGTGTCATACAATATCCGCACTTAAAATAAATTCAAACACTAATCAGTCCATTTTCGATGATTTGCATAGTACAGTTTACTAATATCTCTTGGCAGTGATCACATTTTATAAAAAAACATATTAAAAACTATACAGCAACCATTACAATATTTCCCGCTCGGTGTCTATAGGATTCACCGAAATCACATCGCTACCCCACAAAATAATATCCTTGAAATTCAGTAAATTTCACAATTCATATTATTTTTGCCCAGCGCGCAGTTGTTTTGTCGAAGAAGTGAGTCTGGCCGAACAGATTGGCGGAGGATGTAGAGGCTGCGGTGGTACGTAAGACGAATCGGGCGGAAATGAGGAGGATGGAGTGGTGCCTGCGCTTGCCGCGGCTCGCCGTCCTCGCGGCGCTCGTCATCTACGCAGGCCTGCTGCTGCTGTACTACCGGGGCTCGCTGCCGCTGAGGACGGCCGATGGCTCGAGGCCCCTCCCGGTCGCCACGGTCGAGGAGAACAGCGGCTACCTGATGGAGCAGCTGCTGGTCGAGCTGGACCAGAGGGCCGGCCAGGAGCGCGACGGGCCCCTCGTGCCCGACGGCCCCGGCAACGACTCGACCAAGCTCCTCGAGAGCATATTCTACAGGGCCGACGTGAACGCCGACGGGCTGCTCGACATAAAAGAGCTCGCCAGGTGGATACACGCGAAAATCATCGACCACATCGACCGGGCCATGAGCGACAACATCGGCCTCTTCACCAACATCGACAACAACCCACGCAACGGTCGGCAATCATTATTACCCTCTATACCGATACCCTGACTTTGCAACGGTCACGCGCTCGCATTTCCTCGAGGTTACATGAAAAAAAGCAACCGTGGAATTTTAGGGAACCTCGGTACTGTGAACGTCTCGCGGTATATATTAAGGAAAATTCTTACGATAATTGAAAATAACTATCCATTCGTAAAAGTTGCACGACTCATAAATAATACTGGGTATTCACTCATTTAATTTCAAGGCGTGTACACGCGTGGAGAATCACGGAGTTCGGAAAATGTAATTAAAAGTTGCTGGCTTAGTTCGCATACACGGGAGAGTAGCCAATGGATGTTATCATGCAATGAAAAACTTTGAAGATTATTCCGATACTTTTGGAAAGTCAAATTCATAGCACAATTGAGGATTAACTTTATCTCCTCTTGAAACAAGTTTGTTTTCATGCAAATAAAACAGCTGTTCAAGTGACGAATGAAGTGCAGAAATTAAAACTTCCCGAATTTCCTCGATATAATTATAGTGAGAGTGTGCGGCTTTCCGGAAGTCTCTGCTCGGATTGTTAAGTCCCGAATTTTCGGGATCCCCTCATTTAAAGATGACGTAGGATGAATCGTCAGCAAAACTAGTCAAAATTCTACAATTTCGTATTTTCTTGCGATCATAAAAATTCTTAGAATAAAATCAAGCAAGAATATATTGTGATTCATGCTTTTGTATGTATTTGAATCTTTCGAGAAGATAATATACCTCTCGCAACCTTCGGGATCTCGACACTCGCCGATATTCTCGGTTACCCGGATCACGCATCGGAAAACCACACGCTCCTAACGAGTATTGATTTGTAAACAAATCGCAATTAGAATGTTGAATTTCGTGGGTTTGTGGGCTGTTCAGGGGAGATAACTTGGGACGAGTACCACGGCCACTTTCTGCGCTCGCACGGGCTGTCGGACAGCTACGTGTCGTCGCACGACAAGCGCCACTCGGCCCTGTCGCGCCAGCTGAAGGAGGCGATAATGCGCGATCGGGCCAGATGGGCCGAGGCCGCCCGCAACGAGCCCGACAAGCTCACCCTCGACGAGTTCCTCGCGTTCACCCACCCGGAGAGCAGCCACCGGGCCCTCCTCCAGATGGTCGAGGACCTCTTCGACAAGTTCGGTCAGTATCCCTCGGAGCCGGATTGGGAAGGGACACCATAGTCAACTAGATGAAAACGTTTAATTGTCTCGCTTGAGAACTTCTTTTGAATGGAGCTATTTTTTTCTTTCTGTCAGATCGCGATGGCGACGAGCAGTTGACTGAAGACGAATTTTCCGACTTACCGCTGGAAAGTGCCACTGTCGATCAGAATCTATCAATGCCTGTGAGCCAGGAACGTCGAGAAGAATTCCGTCACCTGATCGACCGGAATAGAGATGGCAGGGCCGATCGTGCGGAACTACTGGTGAACTTTGATATGATTTTTAAAAATTGGAAATCATCTGTAAACTGTCTCTTCTAACGATGATGAATTAATAATTTTAGAATTAATTTTTGTCATTGAAGCTGACAGAATTTCCTTGGAAAACTCGTAACTCAAACTCATAATGAAAAATGAAAGAGAAACATATCTTTTGGTAAATTAAAAATGTATGAAATAAAATTATGGCAATTATCGAGTCATTTATAAGTTTTGCGACAGTTAACAGCTTGTACCCAACTAGTAACATCGCCAAGATCAAACGAAGAGTTTGAAATATCGGCTGCTAGTTTTCCTATTATAGAGGAAAAATTTACGTCGCGAAATAATTAATTTACGGTATCATCCACAGGCTTACATCGATCCTCGTAACCCAAGGCATGCCATCCAGGAGTCCCGTCACTTGATTGACCTATCAGACGTTGACCACGACGGCAAACTCAAGCTGTCGGAAATCCTGAGCAAAATGGACTTATTCCTTGGCAGTAAGATGGTGGACACCGAGGGAAGTTTCCACGATGAATTCAGATGAAATGCTCGAAACTGAATGACACTCATATTTTTTTGTACCTGCTGCGCAAATTTTTCACAAGAATGCTTATAGTTCCTAAGTCTTGTTGGCATAGATACAAAACAGGCCAATGTGATTTTCGTCGTTACATTTAAGAGAAATCAATTAGAAAACGGGAGATCACAAAGCATTCAATTGCGAATCTAATCAAATCTAATTTGACAGAAAGACATTTGAAATTGTCTTGAGGTTTAGATCTGAGGTGATCATTTCTCACTCAACAATTCAGTTGAAAACTGATTATTGAGAGTATTGAAAACAATCAAAGTCAGAGAAAAAAGTAAATATGAATATATGTTAGGCAAGGACAGATTTGGAAAAATGTTTCATATCTACCTTAGACTGAGAAAAGACTGTTATTTGATTCGAACTCGATAGCGCGATGCTAGGAGCTCGTTGTAGATAAACAATTTTGCATTTTTTAGAAAGATCGATTGATCAATGAATGTTTGTAGGGAACTGCACTGAAAACTTTGTAAATATACAGTTTTTTAAGTTCGTAAATAAGGATAATACTCTTGTCAATATATATTCTTTCATACTAATACAAATTTAGACTAATTATTTTTCAAATTTATAATTTATTTACAACAATACAAATTAAATGAAAGTTTTCGACAATCTACGTAGCCACCAAAGAAGAGTTTTTTTTTCAATTAAACGCAAAATGTTTTAACTTAAGCTTCACATACAAAAACATCATCAGCGCAATATTCAAAATATCTACGGATTCTGAATGAAAGCAATCATTTTAATTGCTCTGTCTCATTTGAGAATCTTAGAACAAGCCTAATTTTATAATTGACACGTTCGACTGTGGCAAATCCATCAACATTTTAGATTTTTAACTTATGCGTTTTCACAGTAATCGAATAAATCGTTCGAATATCTCATGTCTTTTTGAAATAGTCCTAGATATCCGAAACTACGAAATAAAATATATATTCTGAATATAATTAATAATTAAAATTTATCTAATTCTTCAACTTTCCGTAGATTTCTTAAATGGTCAAACTATCATGATTTCATTTAGTTCTTATCTATTTTTTGTATCACAAAATCTGTTTCACATGTAGAGCTTTAAAAAATATACGATTCTTGCAAAATATTAGAAAAATCACTCGTTCGTCACACACCAATGTAACAATAAATTTCACGCAGATTATCAAGAACAATACTCATAATATAATAAGTTCGTTTATCCATTCACTCTGGGGAATATTTTCTCAATGAGTTTTTCAAATTGTCTGTTATGGGACAATTAAAATAAAAAAAAAAAACACTTTAGAACAAATTTCCGGTAATAGTTGTCTAATAAATATTGTTGAAAAATCTTCAATTAAAGTCTTAGCAGACGTTATAAGATAAGATCAAATCACTGCTTTTTGATTACGTAATCTTCGAACGCAACATTTCAAACAAAAGCTCACAATAAGATATTTTTGTTTGTAATTTAGTTGGAAGTCTTTGTGTTTTTAAGTGCTCAATACGATAGTCTTATGTTTTCCAATAAATTTATAAATCAATATTGATTCCTGAATTGTGTAGATTTTAATATGTTGGTGATATCTTAAG